>WBNM01028327.1:0-24017 GCA_013399055.1 Ramphastos sulfuratus
GGAGGCCTGTAGGCAGTGGTGTTTCCCAGAGACGAGTAGTGGGTCCAGTTTTGTTCAATATCTTTACCAACAACCTGGATGAGGGCATGGAGTATACCCTCAGCAAGTTCCCTGATGATACAAAACTAGGGTTGGTGGCTGACAGCCTGTCAGGTTGCTCTGCCATCCAACAAGATCTGGACAGGCTGGAGTGCTGGACAAAGGCTATCCACATGAAGTTCAATAAGGACAAGTGCAGGGTCCTGCACCTGGGGAGGAATAACAAGAAGCATCAGCACAAGTTGGGGACTGCCCTGCTGGAAAGCAGCTCCATGAAGAAAGACCTTGGAGTGCTGGTGGATGGCAAGTTCTGCATGGGCCAGCAATGTGCCCTTGTGGCCATAAGAGCCAGTAGGATCCTGGGGTGAATCAAGAAAACTGTGTTCAGCAGGTCTAGGGAGGTTCTTCTCCCCATCTACTCTGCTCCAGTGAGACCACGCCTGGAATACTGTGTCCAGTTTTGGGCTTCCCAGTTCAGGAGAGACAGAGACCTGCTGGATGGAGTCCAACGGAGAGCCGTGAGGATGACTGTGGGACTTGAGCATCTCCCCTAGAATGAGACACTGAGAAACCTGGGGCTGTTCAGTCTGAAGAAGAGAAGACTGAGAGAAGATCTTATCCATGTGTACAAATATCTGAGGAGTGGGTGTCAAATGGATGGGACCAATCCCTTTCTGGTGGTCTGCAGCAGTAAGACAATGAGCAACAGCTACGAACTGGAACACAGAAGGTTCCACTTCAACATGAGGAGAAACTTCTTTACAGTGAAGGTGACAGAGCCCTAGAGCAGGCTGTCCAGAGAGGTTGTAGAGCCTCCTACTCTGGAGACTTTCAAAACCCACCTGGATGCATTCCTGTGTGAACTACCATAGGGGATTCTGCTTAGCAGGGGAGTTGGACTCGATGATCTCTGGAGGTCACTTCCAACCTTTAAGGTTCTGTGATTCCATGTGGTCTTTGTGAAGCAATCCAGAGAGTGACCTTTTCCCTTAGCTAAATGAGTCCCGAATGAGTCAGGCCCATCTTGTTCTTTCTAAATTAGTCCAGATGCATCTTCAGGATATACAGATATAGATATATAGATATAGATATACACACATATATAGATATAAACACATATATAGATATATACACATGCATAGATATGTGTGTATATATATAGATATGTATATATATGGATGTAGTGGATATTTCAGAAGCCTTCTTAAGATACTCAGCACATCACACATAGCATTTATCTTTCCATATGATACCAACTTTCATTAAGGGTTTAGCAGAGGTCACTATAATTTTATGGTTTGAAACATATTTTTACAAATCTTTAAAAATTAGTATTTCTGTATGAAACAGACAAACTAAAAGGCATACTTGGTGCCTGTCAAGTTTTTGATTCAGTGACAGGAAGATGAAAGTGTGTGCTTTGCCCTGAAGACGTGGCAACCTTCCAACCAGCTGGAGAAATGCATGGACAGGTCTGCACAGAGCCCCTCCTTACTCTGCAGGCAGATGCAGTTGGTCCACTCCAAAGAGGGATTCCAGGAGCGATTCTGCATGCATGAAGTGTGAACAATCAGGAAGAGCAGTTTCTGGACTGAAAAATGGAATGATTCAAACTGACAGTGTAGGTGCAGCCTTTGTGAGAGCAACATAAATCCACAGCACTGGCATAACAGAGTCTTTTCATGACACATTGCTCATCTCTGAGCTCGAAGGAAGGCTGTAATGAGTGAATCCAATTGAAATTAAAATGGTGTAAAGTTCTCCTTAGTTCTTCAGTATGATATGCATAATAAATACATATTTAGATATAATTGCCTTGCTTTCACAATAATATGAAAAAAATAGTTTAAATAATTCTAAAATGTATTCCTGGAATTAAAGCTTAAATTAACTTTCTAGCAAGTTGACAATAGGAACTCCAGGCCCTTTTCATGCTGATTTGGCAAATATAAATAATGTAAGTAGAAAATGTCACTATTTCTGATATATGATATCTCTGATACAGTTCCAGTGTGGAGAACTTGGAATAGTTCCTTTTTGTTTCAAAATAAAACAAACACGGATCCTTACCCAAGGATCTCAAATACCATCTAAATCTTTATGTTAGCATCTTCAGTGATTCTACCAATTTCACTTCAGGGAATGGCACAATATATGTGAATGAACGATTTAGAAAGGCCACAACAACTTGGATGAGTGGGTGGAGTTAGGGTAAAGCTAGTGGATTCTAAAAGACACTTATCTTGATTTGGGGGAATCGAGAAGGGTATTTGTCTGATGAGGTCAGGAAACTGGAACCAGATAACTACTTCCCTTTCTGTGCAGCAGAACTAGACTGAGAAGTACAGATACAGAAGGCAATGCTGTCATGTTGACAGAGCGCTGACATCTTCACATAATGTGGCAAGGCACACCCAAGTCCCTGCCCCACCAGAGGTTTGAATGAGGCACAAAACTGTTTTGCTCCCCCCTCACCTCTGGCTTCAGGGGTTTGGAATGTGAAAGAAGTAGATGCCAAGTACCTTACCCCACCCCTGTGGGCTTGAATGGGGGAGAACAAATCGCCCCAGTATATATATATATATATGGCAACGGGACGCATTATCTAGTTGGACTGTCAGTGTCAGAATTCCAGTGGGGGGACTTTGAGAGGGACTTTGGCTGGGACTTGGACTCAGACCTTGACTCGAACCTGGAGTCAGTCCTTGACTCGGGCCTTGAGTGGCATCTGGAAAACGGTGAGGAGAAAGTGCACAGTCCCTGCTTTTGGACCGCTGCATCTTGCCTGCCTGCTGCAGGGACCAGCCTCTGCCGTAAACTGACACTGTTCGTAGGTACGCTGCCGAGCAGCCTGAGCTTTGCCCACAATCTATCCTACGATCTTCGCCTGTGGCAGCTGTGTCTGCGATTAGTTTGGACTCTGGTGGGTTTACTCGCATTGAATCCTGTGCTGCGTTGATCTACCGCTGCATTACACTCTGCACTTCAAGGCACTGTTGCAGAAGACTGCCGAAAAGGAGCCAAGGGACCAGTTCCAAATTCCTACTCCGCCGCTGTGAGTAGCACAGATGCTCCCTAGGGCTCTGGGCTGCCTTTTATTTGTAAATGTAGCAAAGCTGTTTTTATAGCAAACCTTTTCCAACTTGCTGATTTTCCTGAATTACTAAATTCCCTATAAGCATCCTCGTGAAGATTTTCCCAACCGAATTTTTGAACCCAATCTAACTAGTTTGTATATAGTTGTGGGCAGGGCTTTCTGGAAATAAAATAACTACAGATTTTATAATTCCTGCCTTGTTAATTCCCACAACCAATTCACATAAGTACCATACAGTGAAGAATTTATCTAGTGTATCTTTACTGTTTGTTATCTGACTGAAAGTCTGTATAGTAAGAAGTATTCTCCTGTAGAGAATACTAGATAGCTCTTGAACCTGCCATTGCAACATGGATTATAGCCTGTTCAGGTAGATACAATACATTTGTAATTGCCTCATTCAGAAGATAAGCAAGCAGTAAGAGGTAAACTGTTGTAGTGCCTTCTGTGCCTTCTGTGTGTAGGAACCATTATTGTTGAGTTAAAGAGCAGATTCTGCAAAACTAAATGTTTGGAGTGATTTCACCCTCAGAGTATGCAAGAGCCAAGAGGTACTGCTTCTACTAGAATGTGTTGTCTAGTTTATTTAATGGAAATCATTTTCAACTCCTCTTTGAATATTAACTGTGATCTCACTTGCATGTACTTGTGAGTCATGCTGCTTCAATCAGTAAGTATAAGGACACAAGAACTATTTTGTAAACATCTCCCAGAGGATGTAAAAAAACCACAGATGAGTAGTACTCATGAAACCCACTGGTTTCCATCATGTAGGACCTTACTTTTATTTAGCCAAGGCTGCAAAGTCACCTAGAAATCCTATGATAATATCTGTTTATTATTTTTATGTTACAATCAGCCTGGAAACTCAGTGATTCATTTTTCATGGTCTTCAGGCTCTCTGAAACAAAGATCGAGTGGCTTTAACTCCCAAGATATGCCAAAACCAGGACATGGGGAAAATCTGGATGGTTACACTCAAAGGTCACTGGTTGGTGCTAAATGGCCACACCAATGGTAGTCATATCAATGAATATGTTTCTCTTTCTGGCTTGAACAATATTCTAACTCCAGAGCAGCCAAGGTACTTCCAAAGCCTATCTTCAAAGCAAAGGCAGATACTGCAAACATTTTCCCCAGATTTCCCATACCTGCTTCTATTGCATGTTTTCATGACAGCCTGAGATCCCAGTTCCTGGCATGTCAAAGATTATTGGCTCCTAAACACAACCACTTTAAGCTGACAATGGTCATTGTAGGGAAATATTCTGTATTAGCTGGATATGTGAGCAAATCCAAGTTGTGCTAACTGCTGATTTTGAGCTGAAGTTTCACAGCCCACATGAAAAAGGGCCAAGGATGCCAGGGGCAGGCGGCCCCCAGAGGAATGAGAAACAACGGCCAAGGACACAGGCTACAGCAGCCTGCAGAAAAACAAGGGCCAAGCAGGGAAGACCAAAAGCAAAACAAGAGGTGTTCTGAACAGATAGCGATGAATCAAACGTCTTCGTCCCTTACAGCTTGTGCCTGAAATGAATTAGACCAATTAGAGAATTCCACGAGAGTTTGTATCTGGGCGATTTGGGCAGACTGGTTGAGGCAACAGTTTGGCCCTTAATTTTCTGGACCAATTGCTTTTGTAATGGGCTGGCCTGAACAGTCTGGTAGAAAGGTATATAAATGCATGTTCATATTCAATAAATTGGCAGTGGCTTGGCATTGCTTGGATCATATTGGCCTGTGTATCACAGTATCACCAAGGTTGGAAGAGACCCTCAAAGATCATCAAGTCCAACCCGTTACCACAGACCTCGAGACTAGACCAGGGCACCAAGTGCCACATCCAACCCCGCCTTGAACCCCTCCAGGGACGGTGACTCCACCACCTCCCTGGGCAGCCCATTCCAGTGGGGAATGACTCTCTCAATGAAGAACTTTCTCCTCACCTCGAGCCTAAACTTCCCCTGGCGCAGTTTGAGACTGCGTGTGACAGGATCACCCGCCGAGAACCTGTCGCGGTCGGTATTGCTATTGGTCTTATCTCAGCTATAGTAATTTGTGATTGCCATAGATACAAAAGAATCAGAATGATAAAATGTGGTATTATTTTTAGAACGATGTTCCAATTGTTTTTCTGGTACAGAGACACTAAAAAAATGTAACTTGGGAACTGATGGTCAACTTCTCTTGTTTCAGAATTGTAACACAGCAAAACAGCTCACCATGTCTGTCTCTCAAATATCTCACACGTACACATAGGACTGTAGTTGTAGCAAATTAAATAGATAACACAGTTATTTCAAGAGAGAAATACTACATTGCATTGATATATGTCTGACACAGAGCACATCTAGTATTCAAACTTACTTGATTTTCATTTTGATACGTGACATTAAAACAATGGAGGGCTGATAAAATAATCTGAAACTCTTGCTCCCTGTAACTAACAGGCACCAGGAAAAATCATTGTGTCTTCCTGAATCTGCTTCAGCAGCTGTCTACTCAGCAGGAGGAACATGCTTCCACATTCCAGTAGTTGCTAATTACAGCTGATGTACAACCTTTCCCCATCACACCACCACCACATTCCAACAAAAAGCAGGAGTGGCTGTGGACAGCACTCAAATGGGTCTTATCTCTTGTCTGTATCATTGCTATGCCTATGTCTATCATTGTCTCAGTCACTGCTATGGGTGAGTGATGTGTGTCCACTGTGTCCCAGCTGGGGACACATATTTTGCAGAAATCCAGGAGCTTTATCTAGGATGGGTAACAAAGTTTGCCTTTAGATTTATACTTGATATTTTATGAATTGTGATTTGACCTTAGGCTTTATAGTTCTTTTTAATGCAAATGTATTTTGTCACTCATCTAAACCCTGTATCAGAGTTTCATGTCTAATACTTTACATTTAAATATAGAATCATAAAATCAACCAGGTTGCAAGAGACCTCCAATATCATCCAGTCCAACCTAGCATCCAGCCCTAGCCAATCAACTAGACCATGGCACTAAGTGCCTGATTCAGTCTCTTCGTCAACACCTCCAGGGACAGCAACTCCACCACCTCCCTGGGCAGCCCATTCCAATGCAAATCACTCTCTCTATCAAGAACTTCCTCCTAATCTCAAGCCTATATCTCCCCTGGCACGACTTGAGGCTTTGTCCACTTGTTCTGCTGCTGGTTGCCTGGGAAAAGAGACTGACCCCCACCTGGCTACAACCTCCTTACAGGTAGTTGCAGACAGCAATGAGGTCTGCCCTGAGCCTCCTCTTCTCCAGGCTAAACAACCCCAGCTCCCTCAGCCTCTCCTCACAGGGCTGTGCTCGAGGCCCCTCACCTTGTTGCCCTTCTCTGCACACTTCCAGTACCTCAACATCTCTCTTGAATTGAGGGGCCCAGAACTGGACACAGGACTCAAGGTGTGGCCTGACCAGTGCTGAGTACAGGGGAAGAAAAATAACCTCCCTTGTCCTGCTGGCCACACTGCTCCTGATCCAGGCCAGGATGCCATTGACTCTCCTGCCCACCTGGGCACACTGCTGGCTCATCTTCAGCTACTCTCTACCAGCACCCCCAGGTCCCTCTCTGCCTGNGGCTCTCCTGCCCACCTGGGCACCCTGCTGGCTCATACTCAGCCTACTATCTACCAGCACCCCCAGGTCCCTTTCTGCCTGGCTGCTCTCCAGCCACTCTGTCCTCAGCCTACAGCACTGCTTGAGGTTGTTGTGGCCAAAGTGTAGAACCCTGCACTTAGCCTTGTTAAATCTCATCCCATTGACCTCTGCCCACCCATTCAGCTTGTCCAGGTCCCTCTGCAGAGCCCTCCTACCCTCCAGCAGATTAACACTTGCTCCTAACTTGGTGTCACCTGCAAACTTAATGAAGATGGACTCCATCTCCTGGTTCAGATCATCAGTAAAGATACTGAAGAGGACCAGGCCCAGCACTGATCCCTGGAGGACGGCACTGGTGACGCTGCCAACTGGATGTGGCTCCATTCACCACCACTCTCTGGGCCCAGCCCTCCAGTCAATTCTTGACCCATATCAGAGTGAATCTGTCCAAGCCACGAGCTGCCAGCTTTGCCAGGAGCTTGTTGTGGCAGATGGTGTTAAACGCTTTGCTGAAATCCAGGTAGACTATATCCGCAGCCTGCCCTACATTCACCAGGAGGGTAACCTGATCATAAAAGGAGATCAGGTTGGTCAGGACTGATAGTAAATATCAAGCTGGTATTTACTACCAGTTACATTCTTTGGTAGAAAACCTTCTTTTAGTCTCAAGTGACACACCATCAGTATGTAAAAGTCCATCCTGCGCTGTGTTTCTATTGTAACAGATCCAACACAAAGCAGTTAAAAGTTATTTAGCAATTGACATTGACATAACTTTGCCACAAGCAACTGAAGCAATTACAAGACCTGGGTTGGGTGCAGCTGAAACACCTTGATAAGAAAGCAATGAAAAATGACACATCACACAAACAGAATGGCTTCATCAGAGCCACACTAAATCAACATGTAAGTTTCTGGCACTCCCCATTCTTTCGATAATAGAATAATCAAACAGAGAGGAGGACTGATATCCCAAATTTTTCCTGCCAGTCTGGAAATAAACTAAAATAAAGCATGCCTGTGCACTGTCATTTGATTGTATTTTAACCAAGACAGTCTCAATTTAGTGCTCTATAAAGCTCTTCATATTTTAGTCAGACGTGCCTGTGGTTGGTAGAAGATATCCGTTTGTTGGATTTTTCCTTCGTTCTCTAAAAAAGATGAGTATTTACTATGACCATTGAAATCAGGCAGGTTGTTGTGCTGGTTTGAGGCTANGGGGAAACAGATTACCTGATGTTCTCTGCCTTGTGCAGGAGTTAATGAGAGGAACCCAATACTGTCCATTTGAGCAGAAAGGGCATTTCTATGCTACAGACTTAGTTGTTTCCCCTTTCCTATGTGATCTATAGACAAGATAGTACTTATTTCTAGGACATTTCAGTTTACAGAATGATTTGGTGTTTGTTATTTTATTTCTCTTTTCAAGGTTAACCACAAGTATCATTAGATGAGTCTGATGTAATTTTCCCTTCCTTTTCACTTACAGTATCAGCAAAGTCCCTGTGATAATGTATTGAGATGAAACATCTTCGTATCCTTGAAGTACCACCACATATTAAAATTACAGGAGTTTTTGTGGAGCAGTGAGGTATTTTATTCCAACATAAAAGGTAGGTCTTACTTCTTTCAATATTTCTATCTCTTGCCAGGCAAAAAGATCTTCCCATTTATGTATTTCTATGGCTGTATCATTAGGCAGTGATATGTCAACTACAATAAATAATGAAAACTCTGTATTAGAGAAGAAAGATTGCAAAGCGGTGAGTGGCAGCAGCCATGCAGGAGAGCACTTGCAGAATTATCCTTTCAAGCTGCAAAGACAGAGCTGGATAAATGGAGGAAAATCTGAATGAATCAGCACAATCATATACTGAAGATAAGTATTTAAAGAGAAAGGGCAAGAGAGGGGCAAAGTATAGTAACTGGTTTTAGTAAGAAAAGTGAAGATTCTAACATTTGATTCGATGTCTTAATGATGCTACTACAGAAATTTCCATGGAAGAATAAAAAAATAGACAACAAAATGTTCCAACACTAAGAATGCCTTTATAACAATATTCTTTTACATTTTTTTTTCTTTTGAAATCAAGTGTGCAAGTCTTCTAGTACTACAGTAGGAAAGTCCATAGTGAACACTGCATGTATTTTGATAGCTATCTCTAACAAGGTATTTTCCTGATTATTGAATTATGCTGCTACACAAAATGAGAACACCTCCAACCTTCTTATAAAGAGAGTAAGACTTAAAATTCAGGAATTTAAGATTTAGAAAGTGCCATAAATAAAGTTAAATAAAACTTTTAAAAGACTAATGTCTGCCTTTAGCAGAAACCAAATGTTAGTTGGTGTCTCACAGCTACTCAACCTACTGCAAACAGGTTGCAAGAGAAGGCTTTAGCATCACAGTCAGCTCTGTCCACAATAAAAGCAGTCAGCAATCATAGAATTCCTAGAACTCCATTTATATGTATCCTTGTTATATTTACCTTTATATACATAAGCAGCTATTGATTTCTACTGAAGATTCACTGAACTGATGTGCCAATGCTTGGGCACTAAGCAACACAGTATCATATCTTGAGATTGGACAAGAGGAAGAGACAATCTCTGTCACTGTTTATTACATTATCAGTTAAAACAGAAGCGTGTTTTTTCCTTTGTAAAAATGCTCCTGCCCCACTGCACCAATCTGGTATATAGGATTTATGAAAACAAGTGTTAAAAAGCAGGGTTTAAGAGAATACTTAACAGCAGAGATTAAAATAATTTCAACTATCATTTTACTTCACAGGTTTCTTTTATCATCTTCCCCTTCCATGCAATGATTATTATAACATGTCATAGTTTTAGCTCAACCCTCTGAGATTTAGAATCAGCAGAAAGATAATTTGTTTGAATTTTAAATATTAATGATTTTAACAGTATGTTGAGGAACATTTAAAACTCCCAATTACCCTTTACCTACCAATGAATTCTTATGGCAGATAGTGATACAAAATACTGACATATTTAAATTTAACAGTACAAAATCACTACTGGATTGCATACTAAATAATTGTAACTACACTCAGCATGGCAAAAGAAAATAGCTAACAGCTACAGAAAATTCTAAGATTGAAAAGCACACAGAACAGGAAAAAAGAAAGAATAAGGCCATCCTCCTATCATGGAGAAGTAGAATCACAGAATGACAAAATGTCAGGTGCCAGAAGGGACCTTGAAAGATTATCTAGTTCAGCCCTCTGCCAGAGCAGGATCACCTATACCAAATCATACAGCAACATGTCCAAGAAGGTTTTGAATATCTTCAGAGAGGGAGACTCCACCAACCCCCATGGCAGACTGTTCCAGGGCTTTGTCACCCTCACAGTGAAAAAAATCTCCTCATGTTTACATGAAAGTTCCTATGCTTCACCTTCCACCCACTGCCCCTTTGTCCTGTCCTTGGGCATCAGCGATCAGAGCCTGGCTCCAGCCTCTTGACACTCACCCTTTACATATTTATAAACACTGATGAGGTTAGGAGAAACTCTACTATCAACAGCTTCAAGGAGCAGACCTATTCTAGCTAATTTATAATCCTGACTGCTACAGGTCTGATTACTTTGCTTTTAGCATATTTTTTGTAGCCTAAGGGTAAGGCTGAAACTGCATCCCCCCCAAGCTGGGCTTATAAAGCCTCAGGGGCTCAATTCCCTGCCAGACAACTCCCCCAGGAACCATGAGATAAAAGCGCACACTGCTCGGAGAAGTGAAGGGGAGAAAGGCAGGGATGAGAAGGGGGAGAGATCAAGTCAGGCACTATCTTTTAAACTGTGATACTGGAAAACAGAACAGAATAACAATATTACAAAATCCTGGGATAAGCAGGTCCATCCCCCTGGGATGGGCCTCTGTCCCTATGGTTTCATTTAAGAGGGACATAGGATCCCTTGAACTATCACAAATTGACTGCAAGAACCTCTTTCCAGTTCAATTAATTTTAATGTTTGTTGTATTATTGTTAGTTATTTCTTAAGTGTTCTAGATTCTGTTTTCCTATGTATAATGTTTTCATGACTGTTACACAGAACCAATTATTATTTACACGGTCTTGCAATGACAGGACAAGGGGCAATGGGTTTAAACTGGCAGAGGGGAGATTGAAACTGGATGTTAGGAGGAAGTTCTTTGCAGTGAGGGTGGTGAGACACTGGCACAGGTTGCCTAGGGAGGTTGTGGCTGCTCCCTCCCTGGAGATGTTCAACGCCAGGTTNAGATGATCTTTGAGGACCCTTTAAACCTTACCATTCTATGATTCTATGATTATTAAAAATTGTTGCGAGGGTAGCAAGACTCCTGGATATCAAAATTAATAAACAATATTATTTTTGAAAAAAATCCCATCTCATATCATCAATACCCTACATTACACATATCCAACAGGCTGGGATGTGGAAGCTAATCACTTAAAACCTAGTTAGTAACCTAAACTTTCATTGTGGTCTCTGAAGACAAACAGAGAGAAGAAATGGAAAAAAAACTTAGAAGTCACCTAGTGCTGAGTTGCTTTATAACAGCCAGAAATCTCTTTTTGCTAACACTGAGGCCATCCTTTGGTACAGACATTTAGCAGACAAATAGAAAAACTGCACAGTCCATTGCCTCACATTTATATCACAATTCCTTTATTATTACTTTTTAAAATATTACTCTTATTAATATTATCACAGCAGGCACTCAGATTCACTGGAGTCGACCCACTAGAATTTTTTGAAAGCAAAAGCATCTTGACACGATGTGGTATAGCCATTTTGCTTTGAAACATCTTAATACAATTTGAAGAAAACCTGCCACAAACATCTCAATGTAATTTGAAGAAAACCTGCCACAGTATCACAGTATCACCAAGGTTGGAAGAGACCTCAAAGATCATCGAGTCCAACCCATTACCACAGACCTCAAGACTAGACCATGGCACCAAGTGCCACGTCCAAACCTGCCTTGAACACCTCCAGGGACGGTGACTCCACCACCTCCCTGGGCAGCCCATTCCAGTGGGGAATGACTCTCTCAGTGAAGAACTTTCTCCTCACCTCCAGCCTAAACCTCCCCTGGCACAGCTTGAGACTGTGTCCTCTTGTTCTGGTGCTGGTTGCCTGAGAGAAGAAAGCAACCTCCTGCTGGCCACAACCACCCTTCAGGTAGTTGTAGACAGCAATAAGGTCTCCCCTGAGCCTCCTCTTCTCCAGGCTAAACAATCCCAGCTCCCTCAGCCTCTCCTCATAGGGCTTGTGCTCGAGGCCTCTCACCAGCCTCGTTGCCCTTCTCTGGACACGCTCAAGCACCTCAATGTCCTTCTTAAATTGAGGGGCCCAGAACTGGACACAGTACTCAAGGTGTGGCCTAACCAGTGCAGAGTACAGGGGGAGAATGACCTCCCTGCTCCTGCTGGCCACACTATTCCTGATGCAGGCCAGGATGCCATTGGCCTTCTTGGCCACCTGGGCACACTGCTGGCTCATGTTTAGGTGGATGTCAATCAGCACCCCCAGATCCCTTTCTGTTTGGCTGCTCTCCAGCCACTCCGACCCCAGTCTGTAGCTCTGCATGGGGTTGTTGTGGCCAAAGCGCAGCCCCCGGCACTTGGATTTGTTGACGTCTTAATACAATTTGAAGAAAACCTGCCACATATTTTAAGAAAATACAATAAATATTTATCATTCTCATAAGTACTCTGACAAACATGCAGTAGGGCTGTTATCATTATAGAGTTAATGAGGTATTTAATGCCTACACTGATTATTCATTATGATGATATTTCCAGAGAACCTCAGATTTCTGTAATATGTGCTGAAACAATTTATTCTGAGCATTTAGTATGGTATTTCTAACCTAAGATATCTACAGTGTAGTTTATATCTGTGCTAGTCACTGTAGGATCCTTGACTTGATAGGGAGAACCAGGCACTGTAATTTTAGAGTCAAATTTAGAAATCTATTTTAGGATGTAGTGAATCATAGTCTGGAAGTTCTGTTGTTCTTCGCTGATTATAAGTGGAAGTATGATTAACTCAGATGAAGAAATCTATATTTTAGGTATCTGTGTTCACCACCAGTTGTGCACATCCACATTACACATCTGGATATTATTATAGAGAACTGAATAAATCAACAAAAATCATTTCATGTCTTATTTAATGAACAAGGGAAGCCATGTTACTCTTAAAGCAATATCTGTACATGCATTGATATTCTAATCTATATTCCATATTTGTGAGCCCTCCAATTAATAACTTTTTATTTAGCATCTATATATTTTTCAACGGGGCATAGAAGGTGGCAAAACATTCCCTAAAGGAGATAGGTTATATAAATTTGGTTCAGCATTAGGACAAAAAAAACCCCACTTGAGGTCTCAAATGCAGTTTAAATTCATTAGAGTGGTCATAATTAATTTTTTTTGCTAAAAGGAGACTTTATGAATTCAGATTCAGATCTATACTACTACAACTGTATTGCTTCCAGCTGTGGAACATGTTAAGCCAATGCTACTTTGCAGTGCTGCTCCAGACTCCACTGTATGGCAGAAGAAAGCTTAGTAACAAGCATAGCAAAATACTCAACTGCACTGAAACCTAGCAACAGAGGGATCTATCAGATGATACAAACCATGTTCATCAAACCTTTGCATGGTCTAATACTAAAAACTTTCAGATTGTAGTCCTATACATTTAATTCTCCTTTGTTCATGAGAGAACATGCTTTCCTCTGGAAGTTCTTCAGCTAGCTGTGAGTGATGATGTGTCTGAAGGAATGTCAACAAAAGGGTGAAGAAATTAATTCTTTGTTATTATGGCTCATTAGCAGAGCTCTAGAAAGTGTGGCTATGGACAGATGGATGGTAGAGGGTCAGATAGGATGGTGCCACAGGGGAAAGGACATGGTTTCAGTAAGACAAAAGGGAAGACCAGGTTTTGCTCTTCACTATAATAAAGTTAGTTATGGAGTCTGCATACTTATGGATACAATAAAACAAGCCATGGCTATGCTAAACCTGATCTATGATACAGATAACTTTTTCTCACTAGGATATGCACAGTATATTGACCACAAGATTCTCTTTCCAATTTCTAATAGTTGAATTAATGTTTATCATATTATTCTTAGTTATTTGTTAAGTGTTCTAGATTCCCTGTTTTTCCCTCTGTGTAATACTTCTCATGACTGTGTAAAGAACCTGTTACTAAAAACTTACGGACTGTGGCAAGATTCCTGATTATAAAAAATAATAAATGATATTAATTTTGGAATAAATCCTGCCCATACCATTACAAAGACTTGCAGGAAACACGATTTTGGAAAAATAGGTTCGCATCAAGAGCAGCGTGGCCAGCAGGGCAAGGGAGGGGATTCTGCCCCTTTACTCTGCTCTCCTCAGACCCCATCTGGAGTCCTGTGTGCAGTTCTGGAGCCCCCAGCACAGGAAGGACATGGAACTGTTGGAGTGGGTCCAGAGGAGGCCACGAAGATNTCAATAAAACTTAAAGTTTCAATTTGCAAGCACAAAATTTAATTTTCAAGGCATGGAATTTCTGCTGGGTTTATGAACAGTCTGGTATGATAATATAAAACTTCTAATATATGGCCTCATTCAGAATTCTTTAAATTTAGCCTCATTAAAGCAGTGGGCTACAATTCTGTGTGAACAATAAATGGTACCATTCAAGAATAACAATGAAGTAGATATTCACAAAATGGATTTGAGCTGTATTAGCAAAGCAAATAATTACATTTACAGCTTCTATAATTTTTCACTCTAGAGTGTAACTGGATATAACAGGAAAGGTCAAATATGTAGTCATTTACTGTCCTTAACAGGAATGATATAGTAGCTGCAAGGTCTCAACCTAAATGCTCATGACATTTCCGTTTGAGTTCTGGCAGTAGAAAGGCAAATGCTGATTAAATTAAAAGCCTACTGTTATTTAGAGCACATGCTTTTAATCTGTATAAAGAGGTCATACAGAACCGTCCCAAAACATACTTTGTGATATATTAATCACATATACATCATCATCTCCTTATCATAGCCAACATCTGTCTCTTCTATTTCCCTCTTTGTATTCTGAAAATCACTACACCTGTTTCTCTCTCCAAAAAAAGACACCTCCTCCTGCAAACCACTTTCCCAAAGACCTGCAGCATGCTCCTTCTTTATTATGCATACTATTGCATGCTCTTTCAAACAGATTGAGGAAGTGCACAGTTCTGTAGGGATGGTTTTATGTAACCAGATTAGGGGATCTCATAGTGTACCTTTTTACAAAAATTAATCCTACAGTGGCCATTTTATTTCCTGGTTTAGAGAACATATCACCAAATTACTGATTACTGAAAATATAATATCAGAAAACAAAATCAGATTTTTTTTTTTGTTAAGAAATTCAAACCTCAATTTAATCATGCCTTTCATAAGGCAGCTACTTTACCTGTTGCTGCAAATTATTTTACTTTCAAACTTATCTCTGTAATTTAATTACAGACCCTTCTGTATAATGTTTCATGTTGATGATCTATGGTGTTCATGAGTTGTTGCAAAGTCCCCATACATCCTCATTCATGGACTTATGGAAAAGTCTCTCATTAGAATTGATCTTGTCATTCCTTGACATTCTGTATTAGCTTTCACAGTCAGAGGAAATGACTTAGCTGCTGAATTATACTATCTCACATTTCAGCTGGCTTAATTAGCAAAACCATCCTAAAACAGTGAAATTATACCCAACAGGGAACATCTTATTTCAGTCAAAAATAGTCAAGGAGCTGAAATATCCAAACAGGAAATATTTTTCTTACTACTGTTAAAAATTCTTCTCATTTTAGAATCTTTTCAAAAACAGATCTTTAAACTGTTCACTTCCTACATTGGCTGAAAGCAAAACAGTAATAAATATTTTAAGACTTTAATAATTTCCAAGGCCCTTAAAGTACCAATTAGCATATTAATGCAATGGTTCATCGGTTTTATCCAAGAAGTTAAACTTCTAAATGACTAAATAAAATGCTTTTATTACATGACTATGTGAAAACTGCTATTACTTGCGAAGAAAAAAAACCTCAAATCCCATATTTGATGAATGGTTCAGTCACATAATTTCAAAGGTCTCTTGTCTTTCTGTAATTAGTCTACCAATTAGAACTTGATCTATATACTGAAAATTGTATTTGACTTCATAATTATCTTTTAAGCTGCTAGTATCCCATTCGGAAATACCAGGTAATTAATATTCACTATTACATGTGCCTAAAAGCATTCAGTATATTTTCATTGAGTTCTCTTAAAACAAACCAACCAAACAACAACAACAAAACCAACAAGCAAACCACTGTATTTCTTCAGATTTCGTGGGTGGGAGGTTTTACTTGCAAATGATCTGAGTATTAGAAAATAAAATGGGTAGGAATAGGAGAGAAGTTCTGGATTTTTTTTTTTTTNCTGCCTATGGCAGGGTGGTTGGAACTAGATGATCCTTGAGGTCCCTTCCAACCTTACCATTCTATGATTCTATGATGTAAATGCACAGAAACAATGCATGTATAGTCACTCATTTCATCAGACATCATACTAGCTTGCTACTGTTAGTCAACATTCTAATTCCCTTTTGAACTCTTCCAAATACAAGGAAGAGTGGTTGGAATGATGTGGTTGGTAGTGAAGCTGTAGACAGTGTAACTGTGAGGCAGGCCGTGCCACTTGTTGTCAGAGACAAGATTTAGCAGTATTGGTGTGTCTGTAAAGCCCAGTCTAGCTCTTTAACAGGACAGGATGGCTCCTAGTTGCCGTTTCTCACTAGTACACTACTCATCATGACCTGGCTCTGAGATATGTTGTTATGGCCATAAAACTGATAAGAAGGATCTCAGTGTGGCTTGGCCTGAAAGTTGACAAACTTCTGATTTGATTTTCGTGTTACAGCCTTATGAAGACATCGGTACAGCTTTACTTATGCTTCCAAAAAGATTGTGAGGGAATGTATGATTCACTATTGGAAATCAAACAAATAAAACTGCTGGAATTGCTCTTCCTCCTACTCTCCTCTGTTACTAGCAGTGATGCACCTCACAGACCTTTATACAGTCATTCTCTGCAATAGGAAACCTATCAGCTCTGATTTCACACTTTTCCTAAGGACGAAGGCATTTTTGTTTTGTCCAAATGATATTTCTTTTGGTTTAAATTGAAAGAAAAACAACCTACAACTCTTTAGCCAGCAAAATTTGTTTTACAGGTTTCCCTAGTTAAGTGTAGAAAATCCTTGTTCTATGGGGAGAATTGTATTAGACAGGAAGGAAAAAAAACCTAATTATCTATCTATCTATCTATCTCTCTCTCTCTCTATATATATATATATATAAGTATATTGCCTTCTTGACAGCTTAGTTTACCATAGAAGTTCAGCTCCTTGGAAGCCTGTGTCTGTAATAAAAAGAACAGCTGGCAGATAAATAAACTAGAAAAATAATTATGTAAAGAGCAATAGTTATGTGAAGAGTGGGTACAGCTCATCAGAAAAGGAATCTATCACAGGGACTAATTAACATGAAAAGTTCATGGAACTACTAAAGAGTAGTAATTTCCAGTATCTCTATGAAGTAAAGAAATCTTCCACTTGTTAGAGATCTTTGTGTTAAGTTCTTTCTGTAAGAGTCCAAATAAGGCACAAAATTAAATCTTCATTTTTGTCTTTGTTTTTAATTTCCAAGCACTTTTTTCTGCTTAAAACAATGAACATAAACCCAGGTTGACATTTTTTGGGTGCTGCTTACATAAATTGAGTCCTAGGGGAGCTCACCAGTTCTCTGCTAGTATCTGACTGTATGCGTTAATGAGCATTGGAATAATGAAGACTAATCCAATACAGTCACCAGGATAAACCATTTTAAAGTACCAGATTGTAAAATAATACAGGATTACACATGTTAAAATAAACATATGCCAGATATATAAGTCATACCTGACTAGTCAGCATCACTTTATTCTTTGTTTCAAATAAATAGCCTTTCAATGATAATCCATATAAATGTGGTTTTCCAGCCCCTATCTGTGTTTCCAAATGTTAGGATAAGTAGAGTATGGAGGACACTTTAAAAAAATTCCAGCATTGCTGTGTCATGATAGACCTGGATAGGCCAAAATAGGCTTATACATGTCCTGGCTTGCCTAGACATNACTTTCCTACGCTGTAAGTTAGCTCTGCTGAACTGCTGGAAACTGCCTGCCTCAAGTTTACCAGAAACAGGCTCTAAATGCCTCCATGCAATCAGTCTGCATAGCCAATGTGACATTGTGCTGGAACTGCACACTGCAAGACATCCTGCCTACACCTGCCAAGATGAGGAGTCCTGGAGACACACAGATCATTCAGAGAAATCAGGATAAGGTTAGAGATAGTTTGACTCCTTTCTCCATGTATATGAGGCATATAGTGTAGTGTGGTTAACATGAAAGATACGTAGGGTTTTTTCCAACTTGCTTCACACGGACTGCTACCACCCAGCTTGTATGCACTTGCACACTTCATGCTGTCAGTCTACTAATGCTGTTCTTGGCCAGCTGGAAAAAACATAGACTCATAGTTACATCTAATTAACGAGAACCTGAAAATGAGTGTGAAAAACATTTTAGATGCCAGCATGTGCATGTTGGGCTAAAGGCAAAGGGGCAGAAACTGGAAGATGGGACTGTTTAAAGTTACTTGATTTTTAATAGCACACAGACAGCACAAAGGTCCTGTAGTGCATCCTTAGGTGAATAAGTCTCACTCAGCATCATTTTTTCAGTATACCAATCCATTGCCTTTAATTTCAGATTTTCAGTGAGGGGAAAAAAAAAAAAAAGTTGCACAAGTTTATAACAGTTTAATATGTCAAAGACCTCTGGCCAAAGCCATCCTTCATTTCGTGTTGTCTAGACTTATGTATGTCCCTTTTTTCTGCTAGGTGATATATTGTCAAGGAAAACCACATGATACTATGCAAATTTACCACATCTGCTCTGAACTGTGTTCAAGGTCATGTTGGTTCTTTTTGCCTCAGGGGACTATTGGTACAAAAAGGCTGAGTACATGAAGAAAGTGAGAGATACATTCAAAAGGAAAAGCTAAACCAGGAATAAATGGTAAGAATTATTCAAAAATATCAGGCAACATCTGCAATTAAAAAAAAGAACTAATTTTTTTAATTAAGATCTTTCACATTATAAATCAATATGAACATTTGATTCACTAATCTTCAGCACTAATTGGATCGAACATTGTCTTTTAGTTCTGCACTTTCTGTCTGACCATACCTTGCATATATGCACACCCTATACAAACAGCACAAATGTGTGGGCACTCATGAGAAACAGCACATGAACTGAGAACAGAAATATCTTTTCTTTTTCTTTTTTTTTTTTTATATATATAGAGTAAAAATAGAATCTATCTGCCATCAATATTTACCATTACTAAATAAATATTCTCTGAACTGAATAAAAAGCGAGGCTAAAACTGGAGGCAAACATTTCCCAGGGATAGAATTCTGAAGAGACTGGATGATGAAGTAAAGTCCTATTCCATTTCAGGGCAAAAATTAAGAAAAAGTGTCTTGACATTACCAAGGCATGAAAAGAAAGTGCAGGATACTTGACTACATTTCTGCAAAAGAAAATAAGACCAACAGAAGGGGTGTTGAGGAAAAGGGATGTTAGCAGTTTTGAATACATCATTATTACCAGAGCAGAATTGAGTAGAGGTTGCTAAGAAGATGCGATTTTGAGTATCACTAAATGATGCTGCTACCTCTTGTTACTCTGCCATGAAAATCAAGACTTCAGTGTATCTCTTGCACTTAACATCTAATTTTGCTGATAGTAATAGCAGTGTGATGCTTCATGCATTACAGAGTATGAGATTATCAAAGCCTCAGACTTTGTTAACTGCTGAAGATCAGCTGTGATCTGGATAGAGTGCAAGCCATTACTGGGCAGAAAAAGCAAGAAGGACTTCAGAAATGCAGTACATAGCCCAGGCCTATAGTCAGCCATCTCTACAGTCTTTCTCTTCTTCCTTATGTTTTCATTCTTTTCTACAAGGCAACAATTTTACAAAATAAAGAGGTGAGAACTAAACTGTTCTGTGCCTTTCAGTAAAATTTACTTTTGTCTTTTTCCATTTCCCAGCCTGTTAAAAATCAGTCCTTGTTTTCTCATCACTTTTGACTTCCATATTTTTTGTTGTTGTTGCTGCTTGTTTGTAATTTTGTTTGTTTGTTTGGTATTTGGAGTGAAGGAGACAAGGGTAGTTCCTTTTAAAAAGACTAGATTATCACTACATAATCAGAGATACTGATTTTACTGTAAATTTCTTACGCTTCCCCTATAGAAATGGCAGAAAACAAAGGATACCTTTGTATTTCTGCTGATGATTTAAAAACTGCTGCTAATGGATGGCACAGTGAAATCATATTTTATCTCTCTCTTCCCATTTTGTCTAAGTACAATTAACAGGTGCTGAATTTCTTCAGTAAGGAGAACAAAAGGCCACTATAACGAATGCATGAATTTTTTATCATCTGATTTGTTTTCCTCTTGTAAAGCTATGGTTTTGGCAATGATAAAAACATTCCTAGCAGTAGGGCACAGTTAGGGGGCATTGATATTCATTGGTAAATACAAAGTTGAGTATCATGAGAATTTAGATGTGTTTGCTATCCACAAACACATCAACATCACGTATTCACATATGTTTATATACACTACTGTCACTTTTAAAAGATATTATGTGAAAGCAAATTGAATGAACATGAAACATATTAGCACAGCACAAGTCAGAGAATACAGCCCTTTTCTCTCCTTGCCTCTTCTGGAGATAAACATCTCCTGCACTGATTTGAAATCAACACAACAACAGACCATTATACTTAGGGTCCTAAGGTCCTAAAATCTCACCTGTTAGTTCTTTTAAACTCTGACTAAACTATACCCTACCTGGAGTACTGTGTACAGNGGAAGCCAAAGGTTAATTTAATATTGATACCATTGCACAAATACAGCCTCTTGATATCAAGTGGGAACAAACCAAATAGGAAGTAGGACAGTTAATTGGTACTTTTCACAGCTGAGAAAAATGTGCTAAATGCAATATAGCAAGAAATATGCTCTGTCGCTTACTCTGTGATCTTTACCATATCTCCACTGATTCCAGGATAAAGTTGGTATTTTAAAAAGTCACAAGAGGCAGTATAGCAGAATGCTTAAAAATTCCTCAAATGTCAAATTTCTGATCTACTGTAATGCAAAAGGTAGTTTTTGAAGTTGATAAGTGAATTTGTACACACAACAACGAACAACTCTTTCCACCTCTACTAACGAAATATAGTACTATACAGGTTGTGAAGACAGCATGCCCTTGCATACACTGTTTCATCCCAACTGACAAGAAAACTTTTCAAAAGCCCTGTAAAATCTATTAGTCCATAGATATTTGGTAGAAAACCTTGCATATTTGGAAACCAGCCAGGAAATATTTCCAAGGGAGTCAACAGGACCCACGAGAAAAGAACTGGGGTTACACCACCAGTGACCTCATTCATCACTCCCTGACAGCGGCCTAGTTAAAGTTTATGGTGTTTCTTGGAAGTGCTGCTTTGTGAAGTGTAAATGAACCAGGTGCAGTGCCTCAATTTCATACTAATGTATTCTTTCAAACCAAAAACCACCATGTAATATGTATGTCGTTCACTGATTGCATATAGTCCATATGAACATTGTCATGGTAGGCCTAAGCAGGCCAAAATAGGCTTATAAATGTCCTGGCTTGCTCAGGCATGTTCTTCTGCTCTCCCTCTCTCTGGTTTGGGGAGAAGTAACAAGGGGAAAGAGGACAAAGAACCTGGAGCCACTGAGTCTGAGGACCCTGGCTCTTTACAGCTTGCGGTAAACAAGGTACACATGCTCAGCTTGTGTATGCCTTCTGCAAGGCCTCTGTTCTGCCCTAAAAACGGTAAAGCAAGCCTATGGCTTCACCTAATATGGTCAAGCTTGGCTAACTGCCATTCTGATTGGCTATTCTGTGTCCAAAGGCACATTAGTCTTGGGCTGTATGGATAAAAGGAGATCAGCAGGGAGCACAACCTGTACTTTGCCATTGTATCCGTGCTCTCTGCCGTTGTATCCATGCTCTCTGCTATTATATTCGTGCTGCTTTATATCCTGAACTGCCTGGAAACCATGTTCCAATAGCTTACCAGGAACAGGCTCTAAATGCCTCCACACAATAGGCCTGCATAGCCAGCGTGACACCATGCTGAGACTGCACATCACAAGACATCCTGCCTGCACCTGAAAGCCTCCTGCCAGGATAGGAAGTCCTGGAGATACACAGATCATCCAGAGGAGATCAGGACCAGGTCAGAGATTGTCTGCCTCCTTTCCTCAGCAGCCCAGGAAGAACCAGAATTCTCTGTGGATGACAAGAATTCCCTGAAAGCCTTTGGGTACTGTCTGAAACTGTAGCCAGCCCTGCGAGTTGGGAGATATTTTGTGAGTAAATACTTCAAGCCTCTTGTAATTCACCATTGCCTTTTGCCATAAGCAGAAAGGAGCTCCTTGAGTCCATGTAGTGGGCAAGTGGAGTATTGACCGCAAGCGGTACACTAACTGCAACAACCTTCTCTTCCAGTGCAATTGAGTTCAATTAACATTATATATTATTACTAGTTATTGCTAGATCCTGTTATTACCTGTATAAAGTTTCCATGACTGATGCAAAGAACTGACTATTACTAAAATTAGTGGAGGTGACTTGAGTTCTGAATATTGAATATTAATAAACAATATTAATTTTTGAAAATATAATCTCACATTAATTAATTACTCCTCCAATACACTGTGTTAGCAGGCTAGCTATTGCCTCCTCCACTACAAACATATAAAGAATCACAGGAAGAAAGCTATGATTTATATATATGATGGTAATACTCGATTTTGGATCCATAGCATGTAATTATATGCTTTCATTACACATTTCCCCTGTATTGCATCCTAGATACGTGCCCTAAGATCTTCTGTTTAACCAGTGTGTTCTTGGGTGCTCGGATTGTCTCAGAGGCTAATACTTAGTTACTTAGATATCAACAACAACTGCAATATAAAGACAGAATACTTACATATTTACAAATGGCAATGAGAATAAAGCATGCATCTTTGCCTAGTTTTCTAGAACTACAATTCTGACTGATGGAAACAGTTCTCTCCTCTTTTCTCTTTACCTCTTTATTACCCCAGAAATTGCTAATAATTTATTCCATACTTCCTTATGTAAGTGAAATTTAGTACCGCCTACACTGATATATTTTAACTGCAATTATATTAATATTCTTACACTAATGCCCATCATGATGGTATCTGAGTATTCTCCAAAGATTCAAAATTATGTATGACAAGGAGCAGAACTTCCAGCTTGCTGACTGAATATCTTCTTTGCTACTGAACTATTTTTTACTTCCTTTCTCTTCTCCTTATGCCATTTTACTTCTATTTTTTACATATTTATATTTAGCATGTTTTAAAGGCATAAAAATAGAAGAGAGCACTATCCACTTTACGAGGATATCTTTGTATATAAATGTTCTCCATGCACAACTAAAAACACTTAGAGCATGGAAAAAATATGACTATGAAGGATGTGAAGGCAGTTTGCTGAGCAGAATGCATTCAGTCAGAGGCGAGCTGATGGATCTGTTATAATTTTAGTATATTTAACCACAAATTTATGGCAAAGGTAGATAAACAGAGCTTTGTGTATTGAAATTAGTTGATACTTCCTCCTTGCAACCTGCCATGCCCTCTTATAGACTACCTTGAAACACAGAATCATATTCAGCATAAATTACGTACATCTCCACCCTTCCTATCTCCTGTATCCCAGGTTTTAGTCCCAGAGGGAAAGAGAAAATGAAATACTAGCCATATTTTCTTCAGGATTTTTGCTTGTGATGGTTTGGGAGTTCCCTGCCCGCCCCGACTTTGTAAAATCACCCAGACTAGACTCAGCTGGCTGGAAGTTAAGGACTGAAGCTCTATTTACAGCTCAGCACAATATACAAGCAGATATATACACTATATACAGGAATATTTACAGAAATATATAAGTTAAAGGGAATACAGAAAGACAACACCCCTCCCAGAAATCAGAGACTCCAGAAGGGGCTCCCAACCACCCTTCCACCTTCTCCC
>WBNM01028365.1:0-10109 GCA_013399055.1 Ramphastos sulfuratus
GTAACACCCAAACCATCACAGTGCAAAAACCTTGCAGATACAGTGCTTAGGGACTTGATAATGTTAGGTTAATTGTTGGACTTGATGATCTTGGATGTCTTTTCTAACCTTAGTGATTCTATGATTATATCTCAGCAGGGAAGAAGAACAGCATATTGGGCTGTAATCAACAGCCTGTATCAATGAGCACATACAGTAAGTATACCCAGGTAACAATTGTGAGCACAGAAAATGTTGCTACATTTTTGAATATGCTATGCCTGGAAGAATTGCTATGAAGAAGGTAAAATTGCTCACCTACACTGCTGATCTAATGAGGGGTGAATTTCTCTATATATTGCAATGTTTATAAAGAGAGATACAAGGAACCTATAAGTTAGCTCTGGTAGATCAGACTTTAGACACACAAAATTTTGTGTTAGGAATTCACTAATATGGATTAATTTCTCATACTGCTGCTGGTGCATGCTGAGTCAGAAAAGCCAGTGTCCCAAATGAGGAATCCAAGAGTCTGAGAGTAGAAAGCACTGAAGAGAAAGAAGGCTATAGCTAAAATATTTATCATAAATTTATCACTTTCTTAGGTACCAATATTGAATCATAGAATCATAGAGTTGTCAGGGCTGGAAAGGACATCAAGGATCTTCTAGTTCCAACTCCCCTGACATGGGAAGGGACACCTCACACTAGACCAGGTTACTCAGTGCCTCATGCAGCCTGGCCATAAAGACCTCCAGGGATGGAGCTGCTACCACCTCCCTGGGCGTCCTGTTCCAGTGTCTCACCACCCTCATAGTGAAAAACTTCTTCCTAACATCCAATCTGAAACTACCCACTTCTAGGTTTGCTTCATTCCCCCTAGTCCTATCACTACCCAACATCCCAAAATGTCCCTTACCAGCTTTCCTGTAGATCCCTTTCAGATACTGGAAGGCAGGCTGAGTTAGGGTTCAGTTAAGGCTTGATTTCAGACAAGATAAACTCTTGTAGGATACAGGTATTTCATGTAGTCTGTTGCAGTGGTTCAGCAGGCAGGGTGGAGATGACACTAAGTGTTGTACTGTAATATTGTGCCTAGATTGTATAAGTTTCCCATGAACTCTTAACTGAGACTGTTGGGATTAACTGAATCCTGACATACTTATTTCTATGGAGAGTGCCTTGAACTCTGACACTGTGCAAAATTTGTGAGATGAACAAAAGGGCAAGAAAACTAGAGTAGGATTTTGAAGACCAGTGGTGAAGGATTTCACTAAGTGGAAGAAGTGCTGGGCTCCTTTCCCAGCTCTGTGGGTTTCCTGGGCATTTTCCATCACAAAAACACAAGAACTAGTGGAGAAGAAGTCATTAAACCAAGAACTGAAGTTAAAGGGTCCCTCAAAAAGTAGTGTTCTCATAACAGAGTCATACCAGAGACCAAAACAAGTCAGATTTACAAGTGAGGTAAACATTAAGATGTTTTGCTCAACAATCTGACAGCACTTCTAAGAATTTCTGTAGATATTTGGTTAAGTTTAGCAATCAGAGATAAAAACAAACAAAGCATGCTGTGTTACTAGGTAAAGATTTTGTGGAGTACAGTTTTAAATTTACTTATTTGGATTCCATTAGAATTGAACTTTGAATTGCCTCATGGGTGCTTCTAGATCTATCTGTAAGTCTTATCTCACTTTTAAAACTAAGTTGTGATTCCTACCTTGCTTTGTTACATTTCCTTGAAGAAGAAGAAATAATGTTACATACTGATGCAAAAAGTAGCTGCTATCCAGTAATACCTGGAAAGGAAATAGGTGGTGTAAAGAAAAAAAAATATGATAAAGGGGAGCACTTCAAAAGGTTGCTCAGGGAGGCCACATGGACCCCACTGTTGGAGATTTTCAAAGACAGGTTGAGTAAATCCCTGAGGAATTTGGCCTAACTTTAGTGTTCGACTCTGTTTTAACCAAAAAGTTTGACAGCAGATCTCCTGAGATCCCTTCCAAGCTGCATTATGCTACGATCATATTATCGTTATATTGAGATAGACCAAAGTAGAATCATAGAATCATAGAATCCTAGAATCNCTGCTTTAGAAACAAACGAGAATGAATTTAAAGTAGTAGGCAGACATTTTCAATGCAGATGTTTAATGCATAGGTGCCATTCTTGATCCATTATACCTTAAAACTTAATTAACAAATTAAAACAAATATTTCATAGTAGTATGTTTCCACTGCAAGTAGATATTGTATAACTAATAACATCTGTCAGCATCTGCAGTTTGTGGGATTGACTACACATCCTAATTGCAGATTTTGAAGAGCTGTTATCTTAGACATTGAGATTTAATAGGGAACACTGGAATTAAGGTATAATGTTATATAATGTCTGAATAATGGGGGTTAGTGCCTTAGAGTCTGATCTAAGATTTTAGTTTAGGGGTTTTTTTTGTGTTTTGTTTGTTTGTTTTTTCCTTACATTCCTGTTAATTTCTTCTGATTTCTATAGTTAGTTTAGAAAACGATCATAGTAACACAGGTCATAATATATTTGAGGGTGGATTTTGCAGATCATTTTTATCTTGGCATGCTCCTAGGTATGGACACAGGTGACTGGGAGTCTACCAGCTTTGGGGAATGCATATGAACACATTTCTCTTCCTTTCTGTATTCTCAATTTGCTATTAGGAAGAAGGATACTGATTTCTCATGTTAAATAAATGCTGAAATATTAAGAGCTAGAAAGTCTTACTGAATTATTTCCTTTCACCACAAACACATTTCATAAACTTGATCCATCTTATCTACCGACAGAGAAAGCTTATATCACCAAGCTCTTGCTCTTTATGTCTTTTCTCTTGGACTGCAGTTTTCATTTCAGTAGTGGTAAAGCCAAAGGAACCTGTAAACTGCTACATAACTCCTAACTGTATTATTCATAACTTGAGGAGCACTATATTGTTAATAATTTATTAAAAACATTGTTAGTATTACAGAAATAAAGCAGACATTAACATCAATCTAAAAATAGTTCAAGGACTTTTCTGTTTTGACGCTTCAAATCAAACCTTAATTGTGAAGATCTCATATATCAGCTCTTGCTATGAGTAAGAAATTCATTGGGTGGGATTGTGTGGTTCTTTAGTTTTGGGTTTTTGTTTTGTTTGAGTTTTTTTTTGTTTTGTTTTGTTCTGTAAAATGTTTCTTTTCATTTTCTGGAAACAAAAAGTGAAAAGAGACTGTGTTTTTAATTTTCTTAAATTAAAAAAAAAAATACCTACAGTTATGGTGTCTCACTGTTTCACTACGGACACTGCATAATCCTGTAGCTGTTCTTTATAAGCAGTACACTCAATTAAAGCTATGCACTGTGTTCTGACCTTTTTATTGGTGCCCTGTATGTCCTTTTCACTACATCTGGGATATGGTAATCAGACTCCTGACACAGGCTGAAATGTATTGATTGCATTATACCCAAAATACTTCCCCCAACCCCCATGCCCCACCACTGGCTCAGCTCCCTGTTCATTGTGCTGATTTTAAAATGTGATTCCACACCAAACAGTGCATGTCATTAGTAGGTATTAGCCTGTAAATCTGTGCCTGAGTTGAAGAGTTCTTGGAAGTTCTACTTCTTTACTGTGATTACTTTTGTGCAACATCCACTAGGTATATTTCAATGAAGAGTCTCCAAAGATCTCGGAAATTTTAGAATAGTTTTGATGCAGGACAGGAACTAACGAATGATAGGAGAAGCAAGATGATGTCATTGGTGATCAAGGGCACAATGTCCACCTGGAGACCAGTGACAAGTGGCGTCCCTCAGGGGTCAGTGCTGGCACCAGTGATGTTTAACATCTTTGTCAGTGACATGGACAGAGGAATTGAGTGCACCCTCAGCAAGTTTGCAGATGACACCAAGCTGTGTGGCACAGTTGACNTATCTTTACTGGCTTGTGTGACTATCTATGTTTATATCAAATTCCCTTTATGATGAGTGATAAGATTTGTGTCTCTGTGCTCTTGTTTATGGCTCCTTTGACCAGATTCTTAAGAGAGCTTAAGGGAGCAGATGCTCTCCTTCCATATACATTCACATATTATTTTCAACCAGATTAAAGTCACTTCAGAGGAGAATACAATTATAAATCATACAGTCCAAAAAGACAGAGGAGAAGAGATGGAAGGAAGAAATGTTATTGAAGATAACCAATTTGAATTAGTATTACCTTACATAAAGCACAATCATCCTACAGTTATTGATGTTGGAGTATCACATAAAGAGGAGGAAGAGGTTCGAGAAAGGTTTTCAAGAAACTCCTTTGATAAATCTCATAAGTGAACTCATTTTTTTCTCATATGTGCCTTAGAAGCCTTATCTGCATTTACAGAGAAAAGCTGAAAAACACCTAAATGGGTACCCTTTGTATGATCAGTTAAACTAATACACAGGTTTAAGTATAAATGTCTATCTGCATTTCTCTGTTTCAAGGATTGATTTTATTACAAAGTAATTGAATCAGAAACAGATTCTATCATGTATTTCTCATAGACATTTTTCTCTGAAACTCAATTTTAGGAAAAAAATCTACCTTTTAGAAGTATTAATGTAATGGAAAACCTTGAAGTGTGTCTACTCATCCAACAATCTACACTAAATATCTTAATATAGAGAATGAAAATTTGTTTAGGTTTCTGGTGGAGACAAAGCATAGAGTGACAGTGATTTCTTTATCTTCTGTGATCTCTAACATATTCTTTCCTTTCTTGCTTCTTAAACAATTTTGCTGAGTCTTTTTACCTCAAGTCCTTTCTTCTCTTGGACTTGGTTGTTGTATCCTTTCCTCACAGCTATAATTGGAATGAGAATCTTCTGATAGGATGATTTTCTCTTGCTGTACTCCCAGGGGTCTAGTTAAGTGCCTTATAGTGATGCCCCTAGTGATTGTTTTGTTTAGACTTGGAGAATATCTGTTTTACTTTTATATTTTAGTTATGAAAAAAATAGTATCAGTGGAAGCAGCTCAATAGCAGCATTGAAAACATGTAGGGAAAAAAGAATGAAATCAGCCACAGACAGGTCAATAAGCAACCAAGATGAAAATTTTAGCTCAAATATATCAAATGTTTCAATATTCAGGTGCAATTTTTTTAGGCAGATGGAAGGCAAAATGGAACTTCCTCTTCATTAACTTGCACTGTGATCCTGCAATGTGGTTAAAGATAGACATTTTCACTCAGTTAATCTTGGGCTGCTACTTGTTTGAAACCATGTGTTAGGTCCCTAGAATTTTTTTGAATAAAAGTCAAATGTGTGAATGAGAGAAAGCCTGTGCTGTACACAGAAAAATTAGATACTTCAAAATACTCATCTGGTGATTAGAGATTTAGGAAATAGAGGGCTATGGAGTTGGCACTTGAAAATCTATTCCTTTTCAGTCTCACACATCTGACCTATTTCCAGGTAGATACCTTCCTCAGGAAAGATACTGGACGTCTATTGAAGCATCTATAGCTATTGCTGCCTATGAAGCACTGTTTTCTTTGAAAGCATAATTAGAAAAAGAATAATTGCTGACAACTTATTATATAGTGGTTTATGAATCATGGAAGAAAGTGGCGATAAGGGTAAAATATTCTTTTCAATCCAATAGTGTCAGATCCATATCTCACCGTGATAATTTACTATAAGCTAATTATATAACAAAGCTGCAGAGTTGTACAGTTCAAAGTATATGATTCATGAGACCAGGGAATAAAGACCAAAGTGGAAGAATGGCTGAAGTGTAGTTGCTCTGCAAGCAACTTAAAAAAGAGGGCAGAGCAGCTCTTAATTATACAGTTTTCCAAACCAGCTTCTTGCTGGAGCCAGATACTGCACTGCTGTATTTCTTCCTGTGCCAGAGCCACGGAGAGCTGGACTTCATTTGCTTCCAGGTCCAAGGAAGGAAGTCACAAAAGCAACTGCTAGAGAGTGAGAAAATCTTCTTATCTGTTCTTTTTTTCCCCTCCTACTCCTTCCAGCTGTGAGGAGACTAAGAGGTTTGCTTCTCCAATGTATCCTTTCTTGGCAGAACTGGCCCAAGCCCTGCTCTTGCTGTAGCAAAATGACACTTCATTGAAGAACTCTTGAAACAGCTTGAAAAGTTCATAATTTCAGTCCCTGCTCAATGGTCTGCTAATGCCTTTTATACTGGAAACAGCCGAAAATTTCTGTGGTTTTACAACCTGATACACTCAAAAATGAATTTGGAATTATTCAGACAATGCTTCAAACTGCAAAGTGTAAAGGTGGCTATGGAAATTGTTTAAATGTCAAAAAAGAATCTCTTGGCCTTTAAATTTTCATTTTATTAATAGCAGAAGAGACAATATCAGCTTGATGTTGACTATGTATAAAACTCTGGTTTTATCAGTTTCAGAAAGAAGGTTTTTCAAAAAAGGCTATACAATCCCAAGCACAAATCCAGGTTGGGTGGTGAATGTCTGGAGAGCAGCCCTGAGGAAAAGGACCTTGGGGTCTGGGTTGATGAAAAGCTCAACATGAGACTGCAGTGTGCACATGCAGCCCAGACAGCAACCAAGTCCTGGGCTGCATCAAGAGCAGTGTGGCCAGCAGGGCAAGGGAGGGGATTCTGACCCTTTACTCTGCTCTTGTCAGACTCCATCTGGAGTACTGTGTGCAGGAAGGACATGGAAGTGTTGGAGTGGGTCCAGAGGAGGGCCACGAAGATGATCAGAGGGTTGCAGCAGCTCTCCTATGAGGACAGACAGAGAGTTGGGGCTCTGCAGCCTGGAGAAGAGAAGGTTTCTAGGAGACCTTATAGTAGCCTTCCAATATCTGAAGGGGGCCTACAGGAAGGCTGGGGAGGGACTATTTATAAGGTCTTGCAATGACAGGACTAGGGGCAATGGGTTTAAACTGGCAGAGGGAAGATTTAGACTGGATGTTAGGAGGAAGTTCTTTGCAGTGAGGGTGGTGAGACACTGGAACAAGTTGCCCAGGGAGGTTGTGGCTGCTCTCTCCCTGGAGGTGTTCAAGGCCAGGTTGGATGAGGTCTTGAGTGACCTGTGCTAGTGGGAGGTGTCCCTGCCTATGGCAGGGGGTTGGAACTAGATGATCCTTGAGGTCCCTTCCAATCCTACCATTCTAAGATTCTATGAATCAGAAAAGGATTTTTGTGTGTGCAATATTTAGAATAGTTGTTCACTTTTCCTAGATTTTAGTTATTTTAAAAAATACCTAGTAGAGAGTAACAAGTAGTGTCTCTGTTCTAAAGAAAAGCATGTTTTACATTGTTTTTTTAAAAAAATAAAAGCATGTGATACAAAGAAGTGGTACTCTTTGTTGCTGATTCCTGACATGCAAGTTTCTTTAGGTCCTGTAAGATTACATTTGTCACAGTAACAGCATGTCATATCTGAAATGCTGAGGGAATAAAGTAGGAAAATCACCGTAAGTGACACATTGCAGTATGGCCTAGCATGAAGCAATACATCAGAATGCGTAATAGCTAGAACCAATCTATCCATTTATTCTATAACCCTTTAAAAGAGCAATTTATTTAAGTGGTATTTTGGGAATGTTTTAAATCATTTCTAAAGGATCTGCACAACAGCTTCCTGTATTGTATAGCATGCTGTTACTAGAAAGTTTTGGGGCCAGTTCCTCGTTCACATATGAAATCTTACCAGTATCATAAAATAGATGCAAACATATGCTATGAAGTTAATGTTAAGATAGAGAAACAGATTGGGCCGACAACATCTTTGAGATTGCATTAATGAGTCATTTGCATAAAGTCACTTCTGTGGAAAACTTTATTTTCAGTTTGCTAGTTTTCTTAACCTGAAAAGAGTTTAAAACACTATTAGTTTAAAACACAGTTAAAAAGCAGACACCTCAGAAGAGGGATGATAAAAGCGGTGTACTGTGTGTGTTAACATAAACATTTCCTTTACTATGACACTTGTTTTTAATCCATCTCCATACTCTGCTCAAGTGTTTTTCTAAAGTCTGTTTTCCTTTTTTTTTTTTTTTTTTTTCAAAAGAAAGGGAAACAGAGTCTAGTGATTTCAAATAATCTTCTCATCTCTCAGTTTTTCTCCCAGCTTCAAGGACCTTCTAACTGGTACAGTTTTTGGAAGAAAATGTGTGTGTGTGTACGAATAGTGCCCTCCAGCATTTTCTGATCTGACAGTTGTGAACTCAAGTAGGCAAAATTTTCATTCTTTATAATGCTGTTTTTTACTTTGCTGCCTGACTTTCCTTTTCCCTTGGTGCTGTCACAGTTAAAGAAATTCAAAACTATTTTTTAACACACTGGTGCCACTTTAAACAAGTGTTTTTCTTACATATTTTATTTTTTCTGAAAAAAAAAAAAAGGTTATTCTGACAAGAAATTCTATACCTCTTATGCAGACAAATGCACATCTGCTTTAAGAAAATTGCCTTTAAAATAATGAGCATCTAAAATTGGAATGGCCTAGAATCTTCTAATTTCAAGGTTGTTTGTGAAGATATGTAAGTTTTTTTGTACTGTACAGACCTATGATAATGTAACATAAGCTTGCTACTAACAGATGATTTTTGCTGTCTAAAACCTGGAAAGCATAGGAGTCAATATCTAATTATTATTATATGCTGAATTTACATTACTATCTGTCATCTTATGGATCTGGATTGTCTCTTTTATGCATTTAAAGAAAAAAAATTAAACCCTTAAGATATCCACAAGGCTTTTGTCCATTAAAATAAGATTGTTTCATAATATTTTCAAAATACAAGTTGTGTCTGTAAGTCATAAGCTGCAGCCAGGAGTGTTACTGCAGAAAAAAAAGTCTCCATTAAAGACCTTGGGGAAGTTTAACATTTTGTTATTGAGAATTTAAATTGAGACAGAAAAGAAAATTTATCTTCAGAGATGCAAAGCAAAATCCAGCAGAGAGCAATCCTTGAAACAAAATAGGAAGATTTGCTAAGAAGATATGGCCTGACATGAAAAGGTATTGCAAAATATGCACAAGAGTTAGAAGAAAAATGTAACAGTGTTATTCATGAGAGAGGAATCAGAAAAGAATAAGGCTCATAAGTCAAAGACATACAATTTCCAGGGAATTAGAGATGAAATTAAAAGCTAATTCATCTGTTTTACAACACTGAAAATTCCAAGAGAAGACTAACATTTCCTGTATAGGTTCACTGTGAAGGATTATTATATGGACTTTTGATTAATTAACATGCCTTTACCTCTCTGTGGTGAAACAGTTCCCAAGTGTTTGTTTAAGCACCTTTCTCCAGGCCAAATACAAAAAAAAAACCCAGAAAATTGGAACACAGATATAAAAAAAAAAAAAAAAGGACTTCAAGGCTTTAGATTCTAGTCTGGTACTTTAGAGCAAATGATAGCTCCTTATAGTTTTTGACTGAAATTGAGTTTTCACTTCAAGCTGCCATGCCAGGGTCATATGACATAGCTACCTCTAGAACTCTGCCAGTAGTAGGATGCTGCATTTTCAAAGCAGAAGGAGAAAACTGGCAATCATTCCATTTTGTTTCTGTCTGTAGTCCTTGTGACCATCACTTCAGTGAGTCTGGTCATTGTCTTTAAAAGAGCAGTTCCTGTATTTATCCAATGTCTTGTCTCTTCTGCATCTTTATTTCTTGAATAGTTTTATTTGTGTTTTAAGACACCACCTAAATGGAAATACTTTGATACTGCTATGTGTCAATTCTTATTAATTAACTGTTCAAAACTAAACAGCTGTTTAGTATTAAATGTGAACACTATTATTTTTTTCTTAAATGATATTAATTATTATTCATTATCTGAATTCTCTCAAATACCAAATACCCAGAATTTAAAGGCACTTAGAATCCTCTCATGATCCATATTCCAATCCAGCCCTGGTGTAATGGAGGGGTAATTAATGCAAGATTCTATTTTCCCAAAATTAATATTGTTTATTAATTTTCAATATTCAGGAGTCTTGCGCACCCCCGCCCCCCCCCCCAACAAACTTAATAATAATCTGTTCTTCACATGGTCATGGAAACTTTATACAGATAATAACTAGATCCAGAAATAACCTCCATGCAATCAACCTACATAGCCACCGTGACATTGTGCT
>WBNM01028370.1:0-46586 GCA_013399055.1 Ramphastos sulfuratus
GCCCACACTGCTCTTGATGCCTGAGCAAAAGGCTGAAGTAGATTCTCTCCTCGAGGAAAAGTTAGTGTCACTTTTGAAGGAAAAAAGTTAAAGATCCTTGGTCAAACATCCATATGTGATGGAATCAGAGCTCTTCTGAGCTGAACTCAGTATCACAGAACCACAGAATGGCAGGGGTTGGAAGGGAGTTCCAGAAAACATCCAGTCCAACTCCCCCTGCCAAAGCAGGATCATCTAGGGCAGGTCGCACGGAAGTGCATCCAGGTGTAGCAGTCTCAGAAGGCTCTCCACAATCAATTTCTTCTTCTAAAATGTGATTAAATATGACCAAGCAAGTGGAACCTTAGAGTGGTTTGGGTTGGAAGAGACCCAAAGGTTGGTTCCATCAGCCCTGCCGTGGGCAGGGACATCTCACACTAGATCAGGCTGTCCACAGCCTCATCCAGCCTGGCCTTGAACACCTCCAGGGAGGGGACATCAACAGCCTGCCTGGGCAGCCTGTGCCAGTGTCTCTCCACCCTCACTGGAAACAATTTCTTCCTAATCTCCAGTCCAAATCTCCCCTCTTGCAACTTCAGTCCATCCTGCCTTGTCCTATCACTCACAGCCCTTGTCAAAAGTTCCTCCCCATCTCTCCTGTAGCCCTTTCAGGTACTGGAAGGCTGCTCTAAGGTGTCCCTGGAGCCTTCTCTTCTCCAGGCTGAACAGCCCCAGCTCTCTCAGCCTGGAGAAGGTGCTGCAGCCCTCTGATCATCTTTGTGGCCCTGAGAAAAGAAAAAAAAAGGTATTTGTAGAGTGTTTCATTTCATCCCAAAGATGACATCCAAGCCAGGTCAAGGACATCTTCATTGACTAGTTGAGGTGTTCAGAGATCTAATCCAGCATGATGCATCCAGCTTGATTCAGAAGGTCTCAGTTTTGCATACAGCTGTCAATCAGTTATTTCTTTTGGCAGCTTTCAAAGCCTAGATCTGTCCAGAGGGAAATGTTACACAGAGGAGTTAGGGAATGTTTAAATGATCTGGCCTCCAGCCCAAGGCCTGATTCTCCTTGAAAGTCCACAGGAGCAGGCTCCAAAGTCACTCTGGCACTTTCAGAATGTCTGTCTTCAGTGCTGTTGGAAAAGAAACTTCAGTTTGGGGAGCTACATATTGACAGCAGACATCTCTGAGCTTCTGTCACATGATTTTGGGGCATCTTTTTACCTCTGGTGATGAACCCTTAAGGGAAAAAAAACCAGCAAGAAAGGAAGAGAATTAATTTCTGTCTGCAGGATTCACTTTTTTTTTTTTTTTTTTTTTTTAAATTAGCTGGTCAGTGAACCAAAAGTCCTTTTTCTTTTGGTGACTGTGGTAGGAGGCCCAGCAGAATTTCTGCAAATAGCACATGTATCCCAAACCATAAATGCAAAGCAGAGGAACATCTTGTTCTTGTTTGCCTTGTCTGCAACCAGAAATGCACAAAGCTTTATGCACAGTTGAACGCAGGTTGCAGACAACCTGTTGCCTGCCTGCCATCTGAGCAGCTGCTGGTGGGGAAATTTTCCACATGGGTCACTGCAGAAAAAGAGTCAGGTGGTGACAGCCTGATGGATGAGTTTGGCTGGCATAGTGCCCAGCCACTTGTGCCGCTAACACTTGCCTATACAGTAGGTATCAGGCACATTTGGATTGATTGTGTAGCACATGCTCTGAAGTTCCAAACCCAGAAGATCACCTGGGTTTCTGAAGAGCAAACCACTCTGCTCCTAAGTGCCTAAGGTTGGCCCAAGCCAACCCCATGACATTCAACAAGGCCAAGTGTAAGGTCCTGCACCTGGGTANCTAAAGAATGGAGCAGGGAAAATTCAAATTAATTGTATGAAAAGCTCTTGATGTGAAAGGTTGCAGCTGTTACTATGTGGAAAGGATCCTGCTGCTCTGTGCACACAGCTAAATAGTTTTAACTGAAGTGCTATTTCCAGGCATAATTGTGAAGCTGGTTTGGTGCTTTTTAAAACAAGTGTAATTAAAAACCATACAGGACTCATTTTAAACGTGGTCATGACCCCAGCACCCCTCCACTTGTGTTTGTGGAAGAACAAAAGTAGCTGAGAGCAGTCACTTTTACTGATGCTTGCTAAGACAATGTCCAGATGTTTTGTACCACTGCAGCATGGGAGACTTGGAAGCAGAAAAGATGATCCCAGTGTGGTGAGGGACTCAGCACCTGTAAAGTACAGGGAGTGGATTTGGGAAAGCTTTGTTCTGTGCTTGTCTGCCAGGGGCTTTCACAAAAACCAGAATTGTGGTCTTTAGCTTCTCCATCCCACTGCTGCCATCTCTGTAAAGCTGCTGTTGTAGTTGGTCCTTACCTGCTGTTGTAGTTGGTCCTTAACCTGCTGTTGTAGTTGGTCCTTACCTCCTGTTGTAGTTGGTCTTTACCTCCTTTTGTAGTTGGTCCTTACCTCCTGTTGTAGTTGGTCCTTACTTCCTGTTGTAGTTGGTCTTTACCTCCTTTTGTAGTTGGTCCTTACCTCCTGTTGTAGTTGGTCCTTACCTCCTGTTGTAGTTGGTCTTTACCTCCTTTTGTAGTTGGTCTTTACCTGCTGTTGTAGTTGGTCTTTGCCTGTTGCTGCAGGTTGCAGTGAGGCACCTGCAAGGTGAAGATGTTGCTGTACAGAAGCTCTTTTACTGTGAGTTGAGCAGCTAAAACCTGACTGTCAGCACCAACCTGGCAAATACAAAAGCAGTATGGTTGAGGGAGTTTCTCCTGCCCCTCTCCTCTGCCCTGGTCAGACCACATCTAGAGTATTGTGTCCAGTTCTGGGCTCCCCAGTTCAGGAGACAGGGAACTACTGGAGAGAGTCCAACAGAGACTGTGAGGATGCTGAAGGGACTGGAACCTCTGAGTGAGGAGGAAAGGCTGAGAGCCCTGGGGCTGGTTAGCCTGGAGAAGAGAAGGCTGAGAGGGGACCTGAGCAGTGTTTACAAATATCTGAGAGGATATCAAGAAGAAGGGGCCAAGCTCTTTTCACTGGTGTCCTGTGGTAGGACAAGGGGCAGTGGACACAAACTGGAACCCAGAAAGTTCCACCTCAACGTGAGGAGAAACTTCTTTGGCATGAGGGTGCTGGAGCCCTGGAGCAGGCTGCCCAGAGAGGTTGTGGAGTCTCCTTCTCTGGAGACTTTCCAAGCCTGCCTGGATGTGTTCCTGGGTGACCTGCCCTAGGTGATCCTGCTTTGGCAGGGGAGTTGGACTTGAAGCTCTCCAAAGGTCCCTTCCAAGCCTTACCCTTCTGTGATTCCATGATTCTCCTCTCCTGTCTCATTCCCATGTAAGATGAGTTTTCATTATCCCTGTTTTTTTCACAATGCATTATATTTTATATGTATATTTGGATAATATATATTAAGCAAGCCTTTAGTGTCTCTGGCAAGGAGAATTCATCTCAAAGACAGAAAATATGTTTCTCCCCTGCTTTTCATGACAAGGGTAGGCCAGCACATGATGTGCTTTAGCTCCACAGCAGAGGCAGCTGAAGGTGTGCAGCTGCCCTCCTCCGCTGCCTGGGGGACCCTGCAGTGACACATGCAGAGGGAAAGGTTCTTGTAGGTGCTTCACCTGGATCTGACCTAAGACCTTCTAGGAGTTTTTCTACCCCCAGGAAATTTGTCTCTTTGCTGTGAGGGGGAAATAGCCTCAAGCTGAGTATGGGGAGGTTTAGATTGGACATCGGGAAAAAGTTTTTCAGGGAGAGAGAGGTCAGGGACTGGAATGAGCTGCCCAGGGAGGTGGTGGAGTCACCCAGCCTGGCTGTGTTTAAAGGTAGTTTGGATGTGGTGCTTAGGGCTATGGTTTAAGGTGAATCTTGTAGAGTAGGGTTCTAGGCTGGACTTGGTGATCCTGAGGGGCTTTGCCAACCTGGGTGGTTCCGTGAATCTGTAATTCTGTGTTACACTGGTAGAAGGTGAAGTAACCTGGTGTCTGCTTAATCTCTGGAGCCATGTAAGACAGAGAGGAGTGGGACCCATCTGCATCTGGTTGTTGCCAAAGGCCTCCAGCTACGTCTGTGCTGAGTCCGGCACTGAGTTGTTTCTGCCAGGCATAATCTTCTGCGTGTATTCCTGCAGCACTCCTGCCTCAAAGGGCACAAAAAAAGAATCACAGAGTGGCAGGGGTTGAAAGGGACCTCCAGAGATCATTGAGTCTAACCCTGTGCCAGAGCATGATCCCCTAGGGCAGGTCACACAGGAACACATCTAGGTCTTGTAATGACAGGACAAGGAGTAATGGGTTTAAACTGGCAGAGGGGAGAGTTGGGATGGATGTTAGGAAGAAGTTGTTTGCAGTGAGGGTGGTGAAACACTGGCACAGGTTGCCCAGGGAGGTGGTGGATCACAGAATGTGATCATATTCTGTGATTCTGTGAACCACAACCTCCTTGGAGGTGTTCAGGACCAGGTTGGATGAGGCCTTGAGCGACCTGTTCTAGTGGGAGGTGTCCCTGCCTATGGCAGGGGGTTGGAACTGGATGATCTGTGAGATCCCTTCCAACCTACACCATTCTGTGATTCTGTGATTTTGTGATTTTGTGATTCTATGATTCTATGATGCTATGATTCTATGATTCAGGTGGGTTTGGAATGACTCCAGGGAAGGAGGCTCCACAGCCTCCCTGGGCTGCCTGTTCCAGACCTCCACTACATCCATAAGACATTCAGAGAAGAGGAGGCAGCTCAGAGACTGCTGCCCATCACAGCCCAGCAGGAATATCGAAGCTTAACTCATGCTGACTGCACTTTGCAGTTAATTTGCAGATCAAATCAGTGCACCGAAAGGCTTTGATGTGTAATAGAAACTTGGAGTGTTGCTTCAGCTTGACACAGGACTGCAGAAGCAGCTGGCAGTCCTGTAGGAGAGGTCAGCTATTTTATACCTGCTGACTAACACTGACCCATCCTAAACCATGAGGAAAGAGCCAGTTTAGGTGATTTACCCCAGAAGATGCTGTCACTGGTTAGGTCAGATCCTTTTGCTAACGTCACACCAACAGAGCTATTTTTACCCAGCTCTGTTCTGTATCATTCAGTAGCTCTTAATGAACAGGTGTAAGAACATTAGCTGAGCAGAAATGAACTCATGGATTTTCTATACTGGGCATGCTCACACTTTTATTTATCAAATGAGTTCACTGTCCCTGGCATTTTGCTCGCACTGTTTCTGTCTGCTCTGTTGAGATGTGAAAAGAAAGCAAGCAGCACCAATGCCACAGAATCACAGAGGCTGGAAAAGACTTCTGAAATCACCAAGTCTTCATCACGAGGGTGGTGAGAGCCTGGAAGGGGTTGCCCAGGGAGGTGATGGAAGCCTCATCCCTGGAGGTGTTTAAGGCCAGGCTGGATGAGGCTGTGGCCAGCCTGATGTAGTGTGAGGTGTCCCTGCCCATGGCAGGGGGCTTGGAACTAGCTGATCCTTGTGGTCCCTTCCAACCCTGACTGGTTCTATGATTCTATGAATCTAAGTCCAGCCTACAACCTAACCCCACCACAGCAGCTAACCCATGCCACTGAGTGCCACATCCAATCTCTTCTGAAAGACCTCCAGGGATGGTGTCTGTGTTACCTCCCTGGGCAGTCCATCCCAGTGCCTAATCACCCTTTCCCTGAGGAAGTGCTTCCTAATCCATCTTCCTAATATTTTCTAAACTTCCACATTGAACCAGCAGAAGGAAGAATCAAGTGCAAGATGAGATTTATCCTCTCAGCTGATTTAGTGAAGAGACACAAAGCTGAGTTCTGTGAAATGGACCAGGTCATTACCTGGGAGATGCAGACCACTCTAGCCCCTGACAGAGAGCAAAACAGAAAGAAAACAAATTCCTTGGGTATTTGCTGCACCCAGAAGTGCTGTGGGGCAGCAGTGCCTGTGCAGTCACTCACACAGTTCCCCATAGCTCTGTGACAGGGAAAGGTGTGGCTCTTTCCTTCTCAGATAAGTGGCCCTATGCAAGTCATCTTCTCAGAATCTCCCTGCCCTGGCATCTGGATGCCACACATGCAGGCATGCGTCAGATGAGTCATGTCCCTGGAGGCTGTGGCTGTGTCCTGTTCCCTGCCTTACAAAGGCTGACCCTGCCCTGTGATGCCTGCACTCTGTCATAGGCCCAGAGGCTGCACATCCACCCTGGCAGATGTCTGCACAGTCCCACCTTGTGTCCTCTTTGGGCTAGGGACAGGGGAAGGAAAGCAATGGAAGGGCTGTGAGGCCCTCAGAAGAAATAGTTGGAGCAAGCTGCAGAGGGTCTTGTGCTGAGGGGGTCTAGAGACAGACCAAGGGGAGATGGTTTGGAGCTGAGGCAGAGCAGGGTGAGACTGGAGCGGAGGAAGAAGTTGTTGAGTAGGAGGGTGGTGAGAGTCTGGCCCAGGCTGCCCAGGGAGGCTGTGGCTGCCTCCTGCCTGGGGGTGTTGCAGGCCAGGCTGGATGAGGCCTTGAGCAGCTGAGTCTAGCTGAGAGGTGTCTCTGGGCATGGTGGGGAGGTTGGAGGAGATGAACTCTGAGGTTCCTTCCAACCTGAGCCATTCTATGCTTCTATCTGAGCACAGCCATGAAGCTGTTTCCTTGCACAGAGCTGCTGGGCTGCTCACTCTGATTTCCCCAGCACTGAAAGCAGGAGGCTCATTCTTTTATTCTGCCTACACCCCTGACTGGAAGAGACAGACTGGAGGTTGGTTGGGCAACCAACTGGCGCAGGTTGCCCATGGAGGCTGTGGACATCCCTTCCCTGGACGTGTTCCAGGCCAGGCGGGATGAAGCCTTGAGCAACCTGGGCTGGTTGAGAGGTGTCCCTGGGCATGGGAGGAGGTTGGAGGAGAGGAGCTCTGAGGTTCTTTCCAATCTGAGCCATTCTATGGTTCTGTGATGAAGCTGCCCAAGTAATCACTGCTTTGTAGCTTGCTGCCTGCCCACGCTTCAGGGAGGCTCTGGAAGGTGGTAATAAGACTGGGCTGTGGCCTGAGAGACCTGCTGGGCATGCTTGGCTCAGCTCATGAACTCACCACCAGCACCCACTCACCAGTTAGAACAGTACCCATTAGTGGCACTGAAAAGTCACCAGCAAGGAAGCAAAGCCACAGAGCCTCCTTTAGTGAGCTCAGTGGGCACCTCTGAAGCAGCAACACAGCAATCATTGCAGTTTAGAATGCCCTGGAGTTCCCAAAGGCTTTGGAAGTGGAACCTGCTGGCTTTAACCATGCTCCAGGCTGCACAGCAGAGGTCAGGACTTGTTGTCAAACACCAAGAGTTGCAGGATTTGTTTCTGGTGTTAGGAGTGCAAACAGCTGTTTGGGAGCAGTGATACATGCAGGCTGTTGTGTATGCAGAGGAAATGCCTGCCTGCTTTGGCCTGGTGTCTCCTTTGGCCTGCTGTCTGGTTCTGCCTGGTGTCTGCCTGTGCAGGGCAGTGTCCAGGTTCTCCTGACATGGGCACCCGCTGTCAGTGGGGAACCCAAAGCCTGGCTGGTACTTCCCTGCTTTCCTCTGCTCCTCTGCTTTCCTCCAGGCTTCTTCTAGGATACATGAACCTGCTTTTTACTGATCTGAATCTCAGTTTCTCTTGGTTATTAAGCAAAAAGGCTTCACTTCTAGCAAAACCACACAATGGTTTTGCTGATCTGCAGCTGCTGGAATCTCCTGATTTTATCTGAGTCAGGTTGGAAAAGAAGATCAGAAACTGAGAATGACACATTCACAGATTGCATTGCCAAAGGCCATCTTGTCCAACCCCTTGCAGGCAGCAGGGACACCTCCAGCTNGCCTTTGAAGGCCTGTCTGGATGTGTTCCTGTGTGACCTGAGCTAGATTGTCTGGTCCTGCTCTGGCAGGGGGGTTGGACTGGATGATCTCTTTGGGTCCCTTCCAATCCCTGACATCTGTGAACCTGTGAACCACATCCCTGGGCATGTAAATATGACACATTTAGCACACTTGATGGTGAAACCTCACGAGCAGACGGGTCCAGCTGGGAAACTTAGTATCAGCAGAGTCAGGCACTGGCTGGGAACTAGCAGAGTGCCTGACCTGTTGCCCTGGAAAAGCTTCAGGCTTACCCCTTACCCCAAACTGGGGTCCAAGTTGGTGATGGCTCAGCTCTAGGACTCTACTGTGACAGTGACTGTAAAAAGGATGGAGGACTTGAACTCATGGAACTGCTGCCTGCTTCAGTGTGGTTAGCTCTAGGAATGGTTGGATGGGTTTGCATGAAGGAAAACCAGCAGGAACTTTGTAACTGAGTCAGTTCCCTGTTTCAAGTGGACATCTCTGGACTTCCAGTTCTGCTACAGAGGAAGGGCTGAAAGGCAAAGGGCAGTGTTACTGGAATGGGATGCCTTGGGGCATGGGCATGGGGCAAAAGGCTCTGCTGAAGTACCTGAAGAGGCCCTGCAGTACCTGAGGCCTTCCAGTACCTTAAGGGACTACAAGACAGCTGGGGAGGGACTTCTGCCAAGGGCTTGTAGTGACAGGGGAAGAGGGAATGGATTGAGGCCTGAGGAGGGGAGATTTAGACAGACTATTAGGAAGAAATTCTTTCCAGTGAGGGTGGTGAGACACTGGCACAGGCTGCCCAGGGAGGCTGTGGATGTCCCTTCCCTGGAGGTGTTCAAGGCCAGGCTGGATGAGGCCTTGAGCAACCTATGCTGGTGGGAGGTGTCCCTGCCATGTTAGGGGGGTGGAAGTAGATGACCTTTAAGGTCCCTTCCAAGCCAAAGCATTCTGTGATTCCATGATGATTCTATGCAGGCTGCATGGTGCTTTTTCAGTGTGTGTGCTGATCCACCTCACTGAAACAGCAGAACATAACAGATGTGCTTTTGTCTTGTATCTTTTAGAGCAGCTTTCTGACTCTTCAGTGAGATGCATTGGTTCACTGGAACACAGCACAAGGTGAGAAGGAAAACCAGATGGCAGAGAATGGTATGAGAAGGAGCTGGGACCACTCCTCCTGTGGTTGCTGTAAGATGTCAGCTGTGCTCAGCCTGTCCTGGGAGCTGCCCTGGCGCTCTGATCTGTGTGAGTAGAAACACTCTGTTGGGAAGGTGGTTCTCAGTGATTCTCCTCAAACCTGCCCCACTGAACATGTGGCTCTTCCCTCAGCCCCCTGCTCCTCTGATGACTACCCAGGTTAGCAGGGATCCCAACAATGCCCTGGGAGGAGAAGGGGATGTGGTTATTGTGACAGACATGAGTGCAGAGCATGAACAGGCAGGAAAGAATTGGAACCTGAGCTAGGGGTTTGAGAAGTGAGGGCAGGAACCTTTTGATCAGAGCCCAAGCTTTTGTAGACAGACAAAGGTGATGTAATATTCCCAGGAGATGAAAATTACTTCCCCTTAAGTTCTCTTCTGGACTTGGCTTACAGAGAGGATGACTTCAGGTGAAATATATTTTGAAAACACGATGGGGAGGATTTGGATTTTATCACTTCTTTTATTTAAAAAACATAAATACAAACTTACTTCTGGCACTCCAGAAAATCAGTTGGCTTCCAGAGTGTCCCAGAAGTGATGCAGGAGATCCCCTATGGATATTTATTCAGTAGAGATTAAAACCATCATGGTCCCCTCTCCTAACAGGGCCTTTTAGAGAGGTGTTTTAAGTAGATATTGCTATAGAATCAGAGCATTGTTAAGGTTGGAAAAGACTTCTAATGTCAGCAAGTCCAACCTTCAAAGCTGTGTGAGAGCTTCAGGTGCCTGCCATTGTCAAAGGCAAGAAATCCTCCTATCAGTGGAAGCAGGGGCTGGGGGGCTGGCCCAAAGGGCTAGGTGCCCTCTGCTCTCCCCTGCTGACAGCTCCACCAAGTCTGGCAGACACAAAGCAGTCTGCTGGCAGTGTGCAGCTTGTGTCTTCTAAGGATGCTGCTCCGTAGCTCCACAGGGCAATGGCCACCAGTGGCCAATGTCCAGCCTGGAGAAGAGGCTCAGGGGAGACCTCATTGCCCTCTACAGCTCCCTGAAAGGAGGCTGGAGCCAGGTGGGGGCTGGGCTCTGCTCCCTACTGTCAAGTGATACAGGGACACCTCTCAACTAGACTCAGTCGCTCAAGCCCTCATCCAGCCTGGCCTGCAACACCCCCAGGCAGGAGGCAGCCACAGCCTCCCTGGGCAGCCTGGGCCAGACTCTCACCATCCTCCTACTCAACAACTTCTTCCTCAGCTCCAGTCTCACCCTGCTCTGCCTCAGCTCCAAACCATTCCCCCTTGGCCTGTCTCTAGACCCCCTCAGCATAAGTCCCTCTGCAGCCTTCCTGCAGGATCCCTTCAGCTCTTGGCAGGCAGCTCTAAGGTCCCCCTGAAGCCTTCTCCTCTGCAAGCTGCACATCCCCAGCTCCCTCAGCCTGTCCTCACAGCAGAGCTGCTCCAGCCTTTGGGTCGTCTTTGTGGCCTCCTCTGGATTCATTCCAGCAGCTCTGTGTTGGAGTGAGTCCAGCCTGAGGTGAGAAGCAGATGAAAGCTCTGGAGTGTTCAGAGCTGGAAGTTCTGGGGTGTTTTGCAGAGGTTTAGGAAGAGGAATCAAACATTTCTCACAAGGTTGCAGTGCTGTGCACAGCTGATGCACAGAAGCCTTTCCCAAGTGCTACAGAGAGTGGCACCAGCTCTGCGGTAACTGAGAGGAGCCACAAGTGGGGCAGGAATGTCAGGCATTTGCAGGAGCAGATAGTTGGAGAACACAACAGCTTTGCCTCACCAGGTGGCTAAGTTTGCTTGATTGTGTTGACAGCAGAGCAAAGCAGGATGATGCACTGCATAGTTTGTTCCAGTTACCAGATAGGACTGGTTAGTGCTGACTGAACAGATTGGGCTGTGACTGCACCTTCCTTCTCACCAGCTTTTATCTTAACTAATCTTATTTTCCCTTTGTTTATAAATAGCAAGAAACAGCTCCCTTAAACAGCTCCTTTCTACCTCTACCACGCTCTGAAATATGATTTGCAGTGACCAGGAAGCTGCTGTGTCGTAGCACAAACACTTCTGTCTTCTTTGGGAGAACAGACCAACCCCCATCTGGCTCCAGCCTCCTTTCAGGGAGCTGCAAGGAGCCAGAAGCTCTCCCCTCAGCCTTCTTTTTTCCAGGCTGAACAGCCCCAGGTCCCTCAGCCGCTCCCCTTTCAAGTTGCACCAGGTAAGGTTTAGGGTGGCCATGAGGAACAATTTCTTCCCCCAAAGGGTTGTCAAAGCCTGGACCAGGCTGCCTTGAGAAGTGGTGGAGTCCTCATCCCTGGAGGGATTTCAAAGCCCTGTAGATGTGGTGCTGAGGGATATTGTTTAGTGGTGACCTAGCAGTTAATGGTTGGACTGGATGAGCTTAACCCTCCAGCCAAACCCATTCTGTGACTCTGTGATTTGTCAGTAACATCAGAAGACAGGAGGAGCACCAAGCTGACAGCAGGGCAGGACATGCAGGTGAGGCTTAGAAAAGCTGTCTAGCAGGAAGTGGAAGCAAGGCTGGAAGTCTGAGAGCTCCAAGGGAAAGGGAAGCAGGGCAGATGCCATAGGAGGCACTGCTAATGGCAGTGGAGTTGCTAACAGTGGAGACAGCCTCTGCACTTTGCTAGAGGCAGAGAACAGGCAAGGAAGCTGTAGCTGCTTCCCTCTCTGCTCCTCACTTACCTCTTTGACTGCTGTGGAGGTGTCTAAGAGAGCAATGAAGGGGCTCTGCCAATATCCTAAATGCTCTGTGTCACGTTCAGAATAAGCAATTCAGTTGCTTTTTTTTGGGGGAACCTCTCTTTTTTTCTTGTTGCTATCATGCATATCAGCCAGGCCTTTGTTCATCCTCTGTCTTTGCAGAGGATGTACTTGAATGCAAGTACCAAAGCATGCAGGACACTGCTGCTGAGTTTGTGCCAGCTTTCACTGGCATATTGCTGACCAGTGCCACTGAGCTGGGCCTTCTGCAGTGATGATCAGATTTGGCTTGATGCCTGTTTCTAACCTTTTGGGGTTTTATTCCATTGCTTTTCAAATCAGTTGCACAAAGTGCCTGCAGATTTGTCCTTGCTTGGTCTGGGCCTACTCAATCCAGGGAGCTGAGATTCAGTGATAGTGGTGATAGAGGAATCAAACCCACAGGAGAAAGACAGAGTGAAATATGTGAAGGGAGAGGAATAATGAGGGGGAAAACAGTTTGAGCAGTGTGCACCTTCAAATGATTGGAAACATTCTGCTGTGCTGAAGTCTGTGCTTGCAGATGCTGTAACTACCTGTGCATATCAACTCAGTGCAATCTTTGGTGGGGTTAACAGCAGTAAATGATCAACTCACATTTTCCAGATTGTCTGGAGGTTAATTTTTTTTTTTTTGGTGGAGGTAAAGCAAGTGCTTAGCTTGGGTTGTGTGCTGTGACCTGTAACAGGATCTTGCTGGAATATGCTAGCATGGGTGGCCTTCAGGAAGGAAGGCAAGCAGATGTTTAGTGATAGGAGGGGAGTGCAAGGGGGAGCAGAGGGAAGTTTGAAAATTAACAGAAAACCTCTCAGCTTTATCATTACAGATGAGTGAGGTGGGGCTTGGGCTCTGCTCTCTGCTCACAGGTGATAGGAGGAGAGGAAATGGCCTGAAATTGTGCCAGGGGAGGGTTAGGTTGGAGAGAAGGAAATATTTCATTTCTGACATTGGCACAGGCTGCCCAGGGAGGGGGTGGAGTCCTCATCCCTGCAGGTGTTCCAGAGAGGGGTGGCCATGGCACCTGGGGACATGGTTTGGTGGCCATGGTGGTGTTGGGCTGATGGTTGGACTGGATGATCTTAGAGGCCTTTTCCAACCAAAGCAATTCTCTGACTGTAAGATTTGCTGGGCTAGCAAGACAGGGTGAGGTGGAGATGCCATGAAGAGTGAGGGATGTTACTGACATCCCTGACACTCCTGGAAGTTCATGGTAACATGGAAGCAGTTGAAAAAAAACCCGAAGCTTAGGCCAGCAGCTGTAGCCTTGGTTTTCTGGCCTCCTTCTCAAATATCCAGGCAGCACAATGAAGGATTTCTTTAAACTCTGAGAGCTGCTCAAAAGTCATGGCCAAAAGTTGCAGCTTTCTGTACAGCCAGGCAGAGAGCTGCTGCTGAGCAGAGTCCTAGCTCCTGCTTTCCCTGCCCAAGATGTTTTGGCTCTGTAGCTGGCACTTGCTCTTTACTTGCACTCAGCTCTTAAAGCAGAGCTCATTTCTTTCCTTCTTGCCCACAATTATCATTAACAGAGGCTTGGAGCAGAGCAGGTTGGAGACATCACAAAAAGTTGGGCAAATGCCTGTTTGTTTTTACATAGGGAAGCTGAGGCAGAGAAAAGCTCAGTGCCAATGGGCACCACTGAATCAGAGACTCATTTAGGTTGCAAAAGACCTTCAAGTTCATTGAGCCCAAGAATTTTCTGCTTGCCTTTTGGCTCTCACTGCTTTGTTGCAGTGGTGGTGACACCAGAGTGATGCTTTTGGCTGCTTGAATCTGAGGTATGAGCATTTCCTGTGGTCGGTCTCAATATATTTCCCAAAGCTGAGGTGCTGAGACTGTTTGTATCTTCTGCACAGGCTGATGTCTGTGCCCTTATCCACAGAATTTTATGGGGTGCTTTTTAGTCATTTGCAGATTTCTTTTTCATTATATGAAAACCCTCTTAAATAAAAAGCTCTTCAGCAGCTAAACACATCAGGAGGAACCAATGCTTTTAAGAGAAGAGAGATGCTATCCAGCATGATTCTATCAGAAGCCAGAAGGAATAAAACTGAGATAATCCTGTTGAAAAGGATTTATTGCAGAAATCAAACCTCCTTGGCAGGTTGGATTGTCAGGTGGAAAAGCTCAACATGAGGCAGCAGNTTCAGCCAGGCAAAATGCTGATTGAAATAATCATCCTGCTGCAGTTTCTTGTGCAGAGGTGTCAATCATTTCAGGTAGCTGTACCTGCAATGTTTGCTTCTGGAATGGGATTTCCATACAGTGCTTGTGCTGCTGGGCTCAGCTGTGTTAGCTGTGGTCATATCTGTGAGTCTCAAGTGGCATTATCTGAGAGTAGGAAGTGGCTTGGGCTTGATCTCAGTGAAGCTTCAGGTTAGTCCTTAGGCACTCGCATGAACACTGTGCAGTGCTGTGTGGCCATCACAGTCCGTACAGGGCTGAGTATGGCTGCAGGCTCTGTAGAACCTTGGAATCACAGAATGGCTCAGGTTGGGAGGGACCTCAGAGATCATCTCAGAATCACAGAATCACAGAATTGTTTTGTTTGGAAAAGACCTCTAAGATCATCAAGTCAACCTTCATCAACCATCAACCTAACTGCACCATGGCCATTAAATCACATCCCAGAGTGCCATGTCCATACTTTTGTGGAACACCTCCAGGGACAGTGACACCACCACCTCCCTGGGCATCCTGTTCCAATACCTGACCACTCTTTCTATCCCCACCATGGGCAGGGACAGCTCTCAAGTGGGCTTGCTTGCCCAAAGCCTCATCCAACCTGGCCATGAGCACTCTCAGGCAGGAGGCAGCCACAGCCTCCCTGGGCAGCCTGTGCCAGACTCTCACCACCCTCCTACTGAACAACTTCTTCCTCAGCTCCAGTCTCATCCTGCTCTGCCTCAGCTTCAAACCATTCCCCCTTGTCCAGTTGCCAGACACCCTCCAGAGAGCCTGTCTGAGGTGCAGGTGAGCAGCTTGGCTGTCAGTCCATGCTGGGATTTCACTGACGTGGACAGATGATTTTACAGAGCAAGGAAGCCGAAGGTTGAAATCTCCTCCACTTTCAGACAAAAAAAAAGCTGTGAACACAACTTCCTTTTGTGCTCTTTCACAAAGCTAAGTGTGGAGTTGGTGTAGTTTTGCTTTCTTTGCCTCTTGCTCATCTGTTCTGTTCCTGGCGTTAATCAGAACTATTGTTCTCACTGGGGCTGCTGCTGCAGGGTGCTGAGTTGTTAATAGCAGGGTGCATGGACAGTGCCAGGGGTAGGCAGGCAAAGCTGCTTTGAAGCTGGCTTCCTGTGATTGTTTTATGAAATGGGCAACCTCCTAAGCCTGTCCAAATAACCAGAGCTGACACACAGAAATACTTGTTTTGAAGGCTGGGTGTTGGAGATGTCTGAAGCAGTGCTTGGTTTGCCCTCCCTGGGCACAATGAAGAAGCACATCTGAATTTAGAACATGGTTTAATGACTGTGGTGGTGTTTGGCTGATGGTTGGACTCAATGATCTTAGAGGGCTTTTCAACCAAACCAATTCTCTGATTCTACTTTGTTTTTCTTGGCCATGCTCCTCAGTTTCTCTTCTGTGGATACAAAATAGTTTAAAAAGAACCTGAGCCAGATCACACTTGGAAAGTTTGCATTTTAAACACGTCCCACAGCACACAGCAGAAAAGATGACTTACAGCTAGATGAGCTCTTTTGGGACCAGAGGAGGCCATGAAGATGATCAAAGGGCTGAAGCACCTCCCTATGGGGACAGGCTGAGAGAGTTGGGGCTGTTCAGCCTGGAGAGGAGAAGGCTCCAGAGAGACCTTAGAGCTGCCTTCCAGTACTGCAGGGAGTCCAGGAGAGCTGGGAAGGGACTTTTGACAAGGGCTGGGAGTGCCAGGATGAGGGGAAATGGATTGAAGCTTGAGGAGGGCAGACTGAGACTGGAGATGAGGATGAAATTCTCTTATTGGTGGTGCTCAGTAAAAGGACGACAGGTACAAGATGGAACTCAGGAGATTCCACCTCAACACAAGGAGACACTTCTTTACTGTGAGGGTGCTGGAGCCCTGGAGCAGGGTGCCCAGAGTGGTTTGGAGTCTCCTTCTCTAGATACATTCCAAACCCACCTGGATGTGTTTCTGTGTGCCCTGCCCTGGGTGATCCTGCTTTGGCAACAGGGTTGGACTGGATGATCTCCAGAGGTCCCTTCCAACCCCTACCACTCTGTCTATGTGATGTAGCTGGTCAAAATGTTGGAAGGCGAATGCTGGAAGCCAGGGGGATGTTTGCAGCCCAAGGGGACACAACTTAGTGCCCTAATCAGTGCAATTACATTTGCTGCCTTCAGAGTGATTCTCCAATTGACATCCTGTGTGAGGGATTGATTTTCACATCCTGCCTAATTCTGGCCAGCTGAGCATTTTCCTGTAGCAGTGAAGAAGCCAAAATTGACACCATCCAACGTGGAACCATCATGTAACACACTCTTACCTATCATGAGACCTAGGGGTGCAAAATAGATATCTGGTGTAACCTTACCCTGGTGCGAGCTGCGCAGAGCTGGTGTCACACTCTGAAGTCATCCATTATTTTCAGGAGGCTTTGCTTGTCCCTTCTGCATAACCTCTCAAAAATAGATTTATATTAATAACTTCATGGTAGGCATTTGATGTGGAAAGACATTCCTGCTATATTGGGGGGTTTGTCCATGCAATAAATGTCCACCGTGGTAAGCAGGAGAAGGCAAAAATTAGAGTGAAGATTCTTAGCCTCAAATTATTCACCAAAGTCTTGTTTATTTTTGTCACTATCAGCTACCTCTTTAGCAGTAAAGGAATTGCTGAGTAGATGTAGTGGTCTGGGAAAGAGAAGGCTGAAAGGGCATCAAGGGTTACAAATATCCGAAGGGTGGGTGGCAAGGTGGGGCCAGGCTCTCTACAGTGGTGTCCTGTGATAGGACAAGGGGCAATGGACACAAACTGCAACTCAGAAGGTTCCCCTTTAACATGGGGAAGAATTTTGCTGTGAGGGTGCTGGAGCGTTGAAGCAGGCTGCCCAGAGAGGTTGTAGAGTCTCCTTCTCTGGAGACTTTCCAAACCTGCTTGGACATTGCATTCCTCTGTGGCCTGCCCTAGGTGATCCTGCTTTGGCAGGATTGGACTCAGAATCCCAGAATGGGTTTAAACTGGAAGAGGGGAGATTTAAACTGGATGTTAGAGGAACTGGATGTTAACTGGATGTTACAGTGAGGGTGGTGAGACACTGGCACAGGTTGCCCAGGAGGTTGTGGATGCTCCCTCCCTGGAGGTGTTCAAGACCAGGTTGGATGAGGCCTTGAGTGACCTGTACTAGTGGGAGGTGTCCCTGCCTATGGCAGAAGGTTGGAAGTAGATGATCTTTGAGGTCTCTTCCAACCTTACCATTCTATGATTCTATGGTTCTATGAATGCCAGGTTGGAAGGGACTCCAAGGATCATCTGGTCCAAGCTTTCTAGGTGATAGTGGAATTGCAGTGAGCTGCCCCAGCACCCTGCCAAGCTGAGTCTTCAGACTGCTCAATGCAGGGGACTCCACCACTGCCCTTGGAGGATGACTCCAGTGTCTGACTGTTCCCACGGAAAACATTTTCTTCTGGAGTCCAATGGGAATCAATCTCCCCAGCAGTAACCTGTCCCCATCACCACCTTCTCCATGGGACTCCTTGTAAAAAGGGAGTCTCCATCCTCCTGGGAGCCACCCTTGATGTGCTAATCCATGGCAATAATGATCTCTAGAGGTCCCCTCCACCCCCTACCATTCTATGACGCAATGATCTAAAGAGGAGCCTCTCAAGGTGTTTCCATTCAGCAGCTTCCTCAAGGGTGGGATTCCTGCAGAACCCAAGGAAGCCTTTCTCCATGTTTCACTCTCTATCACTGAGGCTGCTGCAGAGTTGCCAATCACATCCTTGCTCTGCTGAGAGCTCTTGGTGGTGGAGAAGTGATGGCTGTGCTATGGCATTATGCTTACTCCTGATGGCTTTTCATGCTTGCTTACTCAGGCTTCCTCTGCTGCTGACTTTAATCCCATGCGGACGTAGAATGGCATAAGGTGTTTGTGCTGGCACAGCCAGAAACCTCCTATGGGCGGATGAGGACAAAGTTGTCCTTTTCTAGCAGCTGAAGAGGCCATGGAGCACAGGAGGCACTCCCTGAGCAGTTCAGATCAAGGCGGGGTTGTTACCCAGTGCAGCACCAAGGGGAGGTTGTTACCCAGTGCAGCACCAAGGGGAGGTTGTTACCCAGTGCAGCACCAAGGGGGGGTTGTTGCCCAGTGCAGTACCAAGGCGGGGTTGTTACCCAGTGCAGCACCAAGGGGGGGTTGTTACTNCACCCCCCCGTGCCTGCAGCCTGCCCGCCCTTACAGGATCTGCCTGCAGGCAGATTCCCAGCAGGCAGGGATTAGGATGCGGTCCTTGGCTGAAGCTCTCCTGCTGACAGATTGCTGTGACCTTGCTGTGCCTGCTGTGCTGATCTCAGTGGCACCGCTGGAATGTGACACTCTGGAACCTGAGCTGCTGGCTGCATTATGCCACTAGCAGGCATCCAGAGCATTGTGTTCCTGCCTGCTGCGCCGTCCGATGCGGGCGGCAGATAGCTCTGGCTGCTCTCCGCGGTGTCACTTAGAAGGTTGAGGTCTCAATCATCAGCCAGCCGATGCCCTCGTCCTCTCGTGGGGCTCCCTTGGGCAGGCGTCGAGCTTGGCACGGGCTGCCTGCTGCGCTCCTTGGCTCGGCTCTCACTGCTGGGTCCTCTGCTGAACGGAAGGAACATGGAGAGCAGGCAGGAAACGTTTTGCTTCCTGTGCACCTTGAGGAGCAGAGCTAGACAGATTTGTTCTCTTTGAGAGCAGATATTGAAATATTTGCTTTGTTTATCAGATGCACAGGGAGAGAATTTTTCATCCCTGCAAGGTTCTTGAGTGCTTGGGCTGCATGGATTGGCCTTTTCCTTATGGTCTGCCAGCAGTGTGGCAGCTAACACCAGGGGAAGATTCCTGCCTTCTAGACAAAATACTGCAGAGTTTGTTCCAAAGGCAACTTTGTGCTTTTATAAAGGTTTATTTTATTTTTTTTTTTACTATTTTTTTGGTTATTTTTTATTATTTTAATTTTTTTCAATTTTATTTTTCTTATTGTTATTTTTTTTTTCCATTTAAAATGGAAAATGGAAAAATGGAAAATGGAAAAAAAAAACATTTCCATTCCATTTTGTAATTTTAGATTTTTGCTATTTTTATTTGCTATTTTTGTTATTTTATTGTTTGTTATTTGTATTTTTGTGACTGTATTTTTTGCTATTTTTATTTGTTATTTTATTGTTTGTTATTTGTATTTTTTGTTACTTTAGTTTTTGCTATTTTTGTTATTTTTGTTATTTGTATTTTTTGTTACTTTAGTTTTTGCTATTTTTGTTATTTTTGTTATTTGTATTTTTGTTACTTTATTTTTTGCTATTTTCTTTTTTTTCCATTTTCAGTTTTTGTTATTTTAATGTTTTACTATTTTATTTTTTCATCAATTTAAATTTTTGTCATTTTTATGTTTTGTCAACTTCAGTTTTTGTAATTTTTATTTTTTTTGGTCGATTTTTTTGTTATTATCATTTTTCATTATTTTCTTTTTTTTCCATTTTAATTTTTGTCATTTTTCTTTTTCTTCTTTTTTGCTACTTCCATTTTTTGTCACGTTGAATTTTGTTATTTTCACCTTTTGCCATTTTAATATTTTTGCTGTTTTGATTTTGTATTATTTTTTATTTCTCCTTATTTTTATTTGCAGCTATTTTGCTTTGTTGTTACTATTTTTATTTTGTGGATATTTTAAATTTTGTGCAATAATCACAAAGCTGAGCAAAAATCAACTCCACCTGGAATGATGTCTGTACCACTTTATTTTCTCCCTTTATGGACCACAAAAAAACCCCAAGGACAGCAGTTTTCCAAAGGCATTTTTGTCAGTCCTAGGAGCTGGAATTCCATGCTTTGATGTTCTCATTAGGGCAGCTGATGACCCTCAGCACTGGCAAATTGCCTTGGTACCAAGAGGGAACAAAGAGCAAACCTGGCCCAGGGTGAGCACAGGTTGGAGTAGCCAGCATCAACCCACCCCACACAATTCCTTTTGGATGGATGTCTGCATTCCAGGGATGGATGGCTGGCACCAGAGCCACCAGGGAGCTTCAGCATCCCAGGGACTGATGGCTGCCAGCAGGGAGCTTCAGCATCCCAGGGATCAATGGCTGCCAGCAGAGCCACCAGGGAGCTTCAGCATTCCAGGGATCGATGGTTGCCAGCAGGGAGCTTCAGCATCCCAGGGATCAATGGCTGCCACCAGGGAGCTTCAGCATTCCAGGGATTGATGGCTGCCAGCAGGGAGCTTCAGCATTCCAGGTACTGATGGCTGTCACCAAAGAGCTTCAGCATCCCAGGGATCGATGGCTGCCAGCAGAGCCACCAGGGAGCTTCAGCACGGCCAGAGCACTGCCTGCCCAGCTGGAATTCACAGCCTGCTTCTAGAGCCTCCCAGGCAGATGGCTGCAAGCCAGCTGCAAAGCAGCCTGCAGCCACCTGCAGTGTCACACATGAAGCGCTGCAATGCTCAGCAGCTTTCAACCCCTCCGGGGCTTTTCTGCCTCCTGGCTCATCCTAAGCTGTAGGAGTGTGCCTGGGCTCAAGAAGAGAACCATAGAAGGGTAGGGCTGGAGGGGATTTCCAAAGATTATCCAGTCCCACTCCTCTGCCAAAGCAGGGCCACCCAGGGCAGGTCACACAGGAATGCATCCAGATAGGTCTGAAAGTCTCCAGAGGAGGAGTCTCCAACACCTCTCTGGGCAGCCTCTTCCAGTGCTCTGCCACCTTCACAGTCAAGAGGCTCCTCCTCATGTTTAGATGGAACTTCCCATGTTAAAGTTTATGCCATTACCTCTTGTCCTGCCACTGGGCACCACTGAGAAGAGTCTGCCCCCATCTTCCTGACAGCCACCCCTTAGATATTCCTGAGCATTAATAATTTTGGGTTTCCCTCCCATTATTTTGGTTTTCCCTCCCATTGTTTTTGGTTTCCCCTCCATTATTTTTGTTCCCCTTCCCGTTTTTTTTTTTTTTTTAATTTCTCCTCCCATTCCTTTTATTTTCCCTCCCATTTTTTTTGTTTTCCCTCCTTTTTTTTTCCCTCCCAAATTTTTTTTTTCAGTTTCTCTCACATTTTTTTAATTTCCCCTCCCATTCTTTTTGTTTCCCCTCATTTTTATTTTTTTTTATTTCTCTCCCATTTTTTTTTCACTTTCCCTCCCATTTTTGACAAAGGAAGAGTCCCAGTCAAGAGACAGTTGTCCCAAATCATTAGAAACGGAAGGATTCTTCCCCGGGCACCATGTACACAGCAGGGTTTAGTAGTTCAACAAGGTGCCATATTCAAACCTAGCAAGATGTCAGAAGTTGGCCTTATTTTTGTTCTTAGAGGTTGGTTAAAGCTTTTTTTCCCCCCCAGAGTTAGACATCTCAGAGGTTAAGATTTCAGGCTGTGCTCCTGCAGTGTAAGGCAGTGCCAGATGAAGAGGTTCCTGCTTCCTTCTCCTAGCACCTTCCCATACTCTTTCCTTCGCAGCAGTGCAAGGAGCTCCTCAGTGAGCTGGCACACAGGTCCTGAACCAGATCAAGGAACTCATCCAGGTTAAAAAATAACCTCTGGTTTGGTCTGAGCTCAGACTGCCTCCTGGCAGAGCTCATGGCAGGATGTCAGAGGCAGTGGTGCAGGCAGAGCTGTGAAGGCAGTGCCTGGCCAAAGGGAGCTGAAGGTGAAGCACCAGGATGGGATGTTTCTGCCAAGGGTATGGCCTCAGATTTCCCTTCTCCCCTGGAAAGAGCAAAGCCTTTTTCTTGCCTCCTTACTGGCTTGCTCCAAAGGGGCCTGAGACCTGCACAGCTGCTGTTTAACCACTACTTTATCTTACTTTTTCCATAAGAGAGCATTCTAGGGTCACTCTGTGAGCAGCTCCAAGTCTTTCATTCTGCTGCAGACTCCTTAGATCTTGAGGCAGGCTGATTATTCCCTCCTGCCTATCTTCAGTTGTTGCTGAAGCAGTCATTTTATGGAATTGCTTAAGCATAGCATGGCCAAAGGTTGGGGAAGCTGTAAAACCACAGGAAGCTAAAAATTCTCCAAGCCAAAGACATGTTTGAGGAGTGATAACCTATGGGCAGCAGCTGTGCAAGTGGAGTGGCAGACTCTGTTAATCATTGTGAGTCGTCTCCTCGCAGGAGTTTAGATATTGTCAGCAAGGAGTGGTCCAGTCCAGCCCTCATTAAGGTGATGAAACTGCTCACCTTCAGAGGGCTGAGGCTGGACCTTCAAGCTACAACCAGGCAGCCTGCAGGACAGCAAGCCAAAGGTGGTGCTGGCTAGAAAAGCAGAAGGACCCAATCAAATGGCACTTTCCACAGGTCCAGTCACCATCCTGGGATCCAGAGGAGAATCACAGGGACTGTGAATTGTCCCAGGCCTTGACACCAGGACTCTTTCTGCCTGACATTCACAAACCAGCAGTACAAACCTGAGCCAGACAATGGATAGGCACATGGTGCTGGGGCTGTTCAGCCTGCAGAAGAGAAGGCTCCAGGGAGACCTTAGAGCAGCCTTCCAGGACCTGAAGGGGCTCCAGGAGAGCTGGGGAGGGACTTTTGACAAGTGCCTGTGATGACAGGACAAGGGGCAGTGGTTTTAAACTAGAGCAAAGAAAATTTAGATTGGACATTAGGAAGAAGTTCTTTACTATGAGAGTGGTGAGACACTGGAACAGGTTGCCCAGAGAAGTTCTGGATGCTCCATCCCTGGAAGTGTTTGAGACCAGGCTGGATGAGACTTTGAGCAAGCTGCTTTAAGTGGGAGGTGTCCCTGCCTATGGCAGGGGGTCGGAACTAGATGATCTTTAAGGTCTCTTTCCAACTCAAGCCATGCTATGACTCTATATAAACTGGAGGCACACAAAGGCAGGATTATTATATTTTTTTTTTCTCAGAGGAAAATCACAAAGGCAGAGCTTAAAATGGGGGCAGAGGAGTGGAGAGTTGGGCACCATGGCCTTTTGAGGAAAATATTATTAAACATTTCCTGGAGGGCTAGAGATTCCCAGCTCTGTTTATCTAGCAAATGAAGATAAAGGAAAGAAAAAAATGACATCAAGTCAGAAATAGCTGTTTGTAAGTAGGCCACAAAGTGACTCAATGGCCATGTCAGGATGGTCTCCTCCCTCCTCCCAGGTGAATGCTCTTGGGAGTGGTGATGTGAGCAGCAACCTTTGGTGGGTAAGCAAGGAGCAAATATTCTTTCTGATGTTGTGGTTGTAACCTTCAGTTACAACTGAAGGTTCAGCTGAGAGAGTTGGGCCTCACAGTCTGATTAAAGGAAGTTTTCCACCAGAAAATGCTGTTTGGATGTAAAAGTCTTGGGGGGAAGGTTTGATGTTGATAATATGTTGAACTGAAAAAAAAATAACAATGGAGGAAAGTCTGCAAAATGTCTTGGAAGGAAGAGGGATTGTAAAGTTTTGGAAGCCTGCTGCCTTCCTTGGTGGGCTCTTTGCTGTCAGGAACCAAAACTACCATCTCTTGCTTTTCTCTTTTGGGTTGAATTCCCAGCTCCTCTCCTTTTTTGACTCTCTTGTTGATGTTGCTATGAAAAGGCTCCAAACAAAAGAGGAGAAGAGAGAAGCTGTAGATCTTCAACTATCTAAAGTATTGGGGGTTTGAAGTTGTGCCTTAGTAAAGAGACACTCTGAACTGAAAGCACAGCAATATGGCAGGAGAGTGAACCAGAACCACTTGCCCCTTCTGTTTGCTGTAGCTGATTTTATACCACACAGCCTAAACTCTCAGGTTCAAGCTCAAGTGTTTTGTCTTTGCTCTTCATGAGTTGTCTTCATCCCTCCTCTCTGCTCAGGACTTGCACTGTTGGATGTGACAGCCAGAGCCAAGCTTGGCAGATCCTCTCACTAATGTCCTCAGCCTGACCAAGGAAAGGTCGTATGACCTGCTAGTGTCAACCAAGGAAAGGTCCTTATGCCCTGCAAGTGCCAGCTTGGTGATTCAGCTCTTTTTGCAGTGAAACCAGTGAAGGAACAGGTCTGGGTAATAAATGTTTCTGTAGAGGCAGCTTTTCATGGTTCTGCTTCCATGACTCCTTCCTTGCCTATTTGCTATAAAGAAATCAAATAAAAATGGAGCCATAAATTCTTTGCAGTCAGAAAAAAAAAGGGCAGTTGCTGTCTTCCTCATCAGCATAGAGTCACAGAATGGCAGGGGNTTCCCATGGATTTTTGGAAATTAATTCAGCATTTCAGACCATGACTCAAAGGTCCTGCTGAGTTCAGCCACTTCCCTGCCTGCTGTCACTAGCTGCCATTGCAGTGCCTCCTCTCCTCTCAGTGCCCTGCTGCTAACAGTAACCTTCCCCTGTCCCTTTCCCTCCTTCCTCCATGTTTGCCAGATCTCTTTGAAAATTCTACTGGAGCAGGTCCAGAGGAGGCCACCAAGATGCTCAGAGGGCTGGAGCACCTCTCCTGTGAGGACAAGCTGAGAGACTTGGGGCTGTCCAGCCTGGGTAAGAGAAGGCTCCAGGCAGACCTTAGAGCTGCATTTCAGTATCTGCAGGGGACATACAGGCAGGTTGGGGAGGGACTGTTCAGAAGAGCCTGTGGGAATAGGATGAGGGCAATGGTTTGGAACTGGAGCAGGGCAGAGTTAGGTTGGGCATCAGGAGGAAGTTCTGCACAGTGATGGTGGTGAGATNTGGGTTGACTTTGATCTGCTAGTACTCTGGAAACAGTAATTGCTCTTAAAGGAGGCACTGAGGCACTGATGTGACCTGTGGAGAGCTCTGCCCATCCAGGCTCCTCTGCTGCTGCACATGTCATGCTCTGCTTCACCTGCAGGCACCAGGTCCATCACCNGCTCTAGTTGGAGATGGGCTTGCTGAGTGCAGGGGGTTGGACAAGATGCCCTTTGAGGCTCCCTTCTAACCTGATGCATTCTGTGAATCTGTGAGTAGCTAAGAAAAGCAAAAGGATGGAGGTGAGGAGAGAAACAGCTGAAGGTCATGCAGCATGTTAGTAGCGTCCAGCACCCATTATCAGACTGTTTTCCTCTCACCTAATCCCTAGCCTCCCTCTTGAGATTCAGTGAGCTTTAGATCCATTTTTCCTGGAAAGCACTGTCTCTGCTTACCTCAAACTGCATCACACCACAGGCTGTGCACTTGCTGTGGCCACACAGCATCTTGTCTCTGGTGTGAAAGCTGGCAGAGGGGCAGATGATATCCCCTTTGTCAAGGCTGACTGATGGAAAAAGGCCCAGAGCCAACATCCAATGCCAACCCTGATAGGAGGCTGACGTAAAAGAAGCTGAGGAAGCAAAGAGGAGTCCTGCCCCAGTTATATAACCTGGGCTGTTCTGCTCTAAGTGCTCAGCCTGACACGCATTGTGCCTTGGCACGTGGCTGTCAGTGCCCTGGGTTTGCAGCCTTGCTGAAGACTCATTGACAGATGGCACTCAAGAGAGGGCTTTTTATAGGTGCTGCTGTCCAACTCAGATAGGCTTTCTGAAAGCAAAAGGTGTTTGGGGGTGGAGAGATCTGAGGCACTGCCAAAGCATGCTGTGAAAGGTGCTTTAGCTTGGTAGGCTTCCCAAGGGGAGCTACGTGGGAGCTGAGTGAGGGCTATCAGCTCTCGTGGCTGTTGAGTCACCAGATGGTTCTGGTACAAGGTGAAGAGCATTTAGAAGAAGATGAAAGCAGGAATCTAAAGGCCACATGTCTAGGGGAGGCAGGATGTGGGCAGTGCCTGGCTAACCTGGTGATCTGGAGAATGAGTTCTTGTCACAGCTTAGCCCAGTTGAAATCACATAACCATGCAACTGCTGAGGTTGGAAGAGACTTTGAGATCAGCAAGTCCAAGCACTTGCCCAGAGCTCACAATCCCACCACCAGTGCTGAGCCACTGCCACTAAGCCATGTCCCTCAGCACCACACCCATGTGGCCTCTTGGAATGAGTAGCTCCAGTTCTTACCTGGTCACTAAGTGTATTGTAAGTGGACCCAAATGCAGGCTACCAAGTGTTGAGTCTTGAACACCCCCAGGCAGGAGGCAGCCACAGCCTCCCTGGGCAACCTGGGCCAGACTCTCACCACCTTCCTACTGAACAACTTCCTCCTCAGTTCCAGTGTCACCCTGCTCTGCCTCAGCTCCAAACCATTCCCCCTTGGCCTATCTCTAGACCTCCTCAGCCCAAGTCCCTCTGCAGCCTTCCTGCAGGATCCCTTCAGCTATTAGAAAGCAGCTGTAAGGCCCCCTGGAGCCTTCTCCTATCCAGGTTCTCTCAGCCTGTCATCACAGCTCCAACCCTTGGCTTATCTTTGTGGCCTCCCCTGGCCTCTCTCCAGCAGCTCTGTGTCCTGCTTCTGCTGGGGACAGCAGCACTGGAGGCAGGATTGGAGGTGAGGCCTCAGCAGAGCCAAGGGGCACAATCCCCTCTCTTGCCCTGCTGCCCACATTCCTCTGGCTGCAGCCCAGCACACAGCTGCCTGCTGGGCTGCATGAGGGCACTGCTGGCTCCTAGGGAGCTGCTCAGCACCCAACACCCTCAAGGCTCTTTCTTCAGGGCTGCTCTCAACCCACTCTGTGCCCAGCCTGGATTGGTTCCTGGGACTGGCCTGACAGATGCAGGTCCTTGCACTTGGACTCGTTGAACCTCATGCAGTTAGCACTGGCAAGCCTGAGAGTGAAGCCCTTCTCAAGCCTGAGTTCCTGGGGCTGTGCAAAGCAGTAGTTGGTATTCCTGCAGTGAAAGGTTGCACTGTAGAGCAGACAGGTTGTAGTGCAATGAGGACAAGGCAATGCAAGATTAACAATACCTTTTCCTAACTCATTTATGCAGCCCCAGAGTTAAATTTTTCTTCTTTTCTGTGACAGATCTGTTGTAAGCCACTTCACAAGACCAAAAATGTAAATGGAAGATGCTCCACAGCATAAAGCTGACTTCAGCTGAGTTTGACACACTAAGAAGTGACTTCACCAACAGGACAATGATGCTGATGCCCCATGTTTGAAGCCTTGGATTGATTTCATCTATTCCCATCTCTCCTGTGTGGCCTCACCAGTGCAGAGGGGCTCAGTTTGCCCCTGTCACATTTGCTACAGCAGGAGAGTCATAGAATTATCTCAGGAAAGACCTCTAGGAACATCAAGTCCAACCATCAAACTGCCACCTCCATGGTCCCAGAGTGGCATTATGCACTGCTTCATGTGAATGCCTCCTCTGCAGGGGACCAAGTTCTAGCTGGCTTCAATCCTTCTGCAGACAGCTTTTTCCTGTCTACTCTATTCTGAAATTCAACCTTTAAGATTCCTGTCCCAGGCTATCTCCTCCCCATCTCCTCTCCTCCTGTGTACATGAGAAGAAGCTCTTCTCTTACTCCAGGCTATTTCCTGTTAGGCTTCAAACTTCTGTTCCCAAAGAAGGGAATAGGAAAGTTTCCACAGAAAAAGGTCCCCCCAGTTTTTTACCACGAGTCAAAGTGAGCAGAGCTGACTTTGCTTTGCATTCATTCTAACACATGGTTGCACTGTTTGGACTGAGAGTTCCTTAAAGCAGATGTCCAGCTGGAAATTGGAAGCTGTGAGGATGTGAGGATGGAGATCTGGCAAGGCATTCAGCACTAAAATAACTCCCCACAGAATGGGAATTGTCAGACCATGCTAATTATAGGTGTGGGAAGCATCCAGAACAAGTAACATGGCAATTTCTGCTGTCTGACTCTCTCTGGTTTGCAATTTAATGCTCTTACACTTCATTGCCTCATTTTAAAGCAGTTCACCACCAGGTGATGGTTGTTGCCATCTGGAATAGAGATGGGAAGCAGAGGAAACACTTTTCCATGTGCTTGTGATTGCTCTCTGCTCCTGACCTCACTAATACATGGAATTTAAGGAAAGAGAGGAAGGAAACTCAGAGGGAGAAGGTGGAACAGTTATCAGAGCCAGCAGAGTCAAAAGATGCAAGGGAAAACAGGACCAATGCTTTACCATGGGCAAAAAGCAGAATCAATGGTAGGTAAAACACCTGGGCCACAGCTGGACATTGAGGGGCTGGAGCAGGTCCAGAGCAGGGCAACAAAGCTGGTGAAAGGTCTGGAGAACAGGGCTGGGGAAGAGCAGCTGAGGGAGCTGGAGGTGTGCAGTGTGGAGAAGAGGAGGCTGAGGAAGACCTCATTGCTCTCTGCAGCTCCCTGAGAGGAGGCTGCAGTGAGCTGGGGGTTGGGCTCTGCTCCTTAGGATCAGGTCACAGAATGAGAGGCAATGTCCTGAAATTGTGCCAGGGNGCCAGTGCTCTGGGACCCTTCCAGTAAAGAAGTTCCCCCTTGTGTTGAGCTGGAACCTCCTGTGCTGCAGGGGAATTGGACAAGATAACCTTTGATGGTCCCTTCCAACCTGATGCAATCTGTGAATCTCTGAAAGGAAGAACCAGGAGAATATGAAACATGTTCTGGTGTTGCATGAAAATGAAATTGTGGCGCTCTAGCAAGCCTGGAGTTGTGTTGGCACCACAGCAGTGTGCTGGGGAGCATCCCTGGGGTAAGATTGCTACCCTGCAAGACAGAAGGCAATGGACTAAAACACTGCTCAGCCCCCCATTAGCTATTTCCAGTCAGGACCCACTGGGTGCTTGTAGTTGTTTTTCACAGCCACGCTTTGTGCAGCTCCTGTCACGAGAATTGTCAAGCTCTGTGCTGCTGCTGCTTATTTGGTAGCTCTTGGAGATGTGGCTGAGACATTGCTTTTCCATGGAGATGTTCACATGAGCTGCAGTCAGAGCCTCCACCTTGCAAACTATGGCCATGGACTGCAAGGTTATGTAGGTTTGGGGTCAGTTCTTATGTGCTGTGTGTCACAGGGCTAAGTCTCTTCCAGAAGTGCATTAAGTGATGGGATTCTCACTTCTCCAGAAGGCTTCCTCTCTCCCATTGTTTCCAAAGGTGACTTTTGTGCTCTTTGATATACTTTCAGTATCTTTAAGGACAGGGATTACATTCTCTGGGCACAGGTCTGTTGGCATTTACGTGACTCCCATTCAGAGCTTTGCTGCTTGGGACCATTCCAGTGGGAGCGCATCCAAAACTCCGAGTCTGGCCTGAGTGAGCTCTGCTTTCTGCAGAGCTTTTCTTTGCAGATGGCTGATCCCACTGCACCAGCAAGCTGCTGGCTTTTTCTCCCCTCATTCTTCTCTTTCTCTGTAGGTGACCCTCTACATGAGCATTCAGGGACCCAAACTTCTGACTGCCTGAAAGGAACCCTACGGATAAAATACATGTCTTAGGTTCTCACAGCAGATGTGTCCTGTCCTTGCTGTGCTAATTCTGGAGATCAGGAAAAATGTCTTTGCTGCAAGAGTGGTCAGGGATTGGCACAGGCTGCCCAGGGAGGTGGTGGAGTGCCCATCCTTGGAGGTGTTCAAGAAAGGTGTGGCCATGGCACCTGGGGACATGGTTTAGTGGCCGTAGTGGGGATGTTTGAGTGAGTGATGTCAGATCTCAAACAGTTCTGTGATTCTCTGTAACACAGTGCTGAAGGGGTCAGCAGCAGCCAGATCAGAGTGCTCCCAGGAGGAGCCCACGTTTGAAGCCTCAGGGACATTTCTCCCATCTTTGCTTTTATTCTTCCCAGCTTTCTCAGGCTGAAGTCTAACACTGGCTCCTCAAATTCAGGTGTTAAAGCTGAGGCAGTGGCTGAGAGATCTCACACAAGTGAGGCTGGGGATTAGGAAGCAATTCTTTTCAGTGAGGGTGGTGAGACATTGGAACAGGCTGTCCAGAGAGGCTGTGGATGTCCCTCCCTAGAGCTGTTCAAGGTCAGGTTGGATGAGGCCTTGAGCAACATGGGCTGGTGGGAGGTGTTGCTGCCCACGGCAGGGGAGTTGGAACTGGATGATCTTTAAGGTCTCTTCCAACTTAACCCCTTCCATGAGTCTGTGAATTCTACGAAAGCTGATCAGAGCAGTCTAAGTCCTTCTGGCCAGCTCTTACTGCTGTGCATGTCTCTTGCCTTTGGATCTTTTCCTCAGCTGGATGTTGCTTTTGAAGTGAAATAATCTGCATTTCTCTCAGGAGCTGAGCTGCCTGGAAAACATTTTGATCAAATTCCAACACAGCTTTTCCCCAGTATGTCTCCTCTGCCTTTTGCTAGCTACTTCCTGATGCTCTTTATCCAAAGCCACTCCTGCTGTCCAGCGCAGTGCTGACCCTTTGCAACCTCTCCATTTCCATTAAGCAGCTCTACCTCTCAGGCTTAGTTTCTGCAATAAGTTTCAGAGTACATGCAATTTAAAAGTTACTTTTCTGCCCTCCTACCACCAGCAGTCATCTCAATTCCTCTGCAGGCAGTGATGGAATTAGGTTGCCAAGAACCTGCAAGGCTTAGCTTTCTCTGGACCAAATTTAACATCATTTATGGACAGCTTTTGGAAGGAGCAGGACACTGTTTTCCTGCCACATCACAGAACCCTGCAATGTGTTCTCCTCACAAATATCAACATTCACTATTAATTTCAGTTTATTTGGAGGAGGAGGGGAAAAGGGAAATGGAAGCCAAGCTTGGGAGGTGTGTAAGGGGAAGATGTAATTCTCTTATCAATATTCCAAGAGAGTCTGAAGCTGGGGCTGATGTGCAAGACTTACACATGGGCTGGGCCAACAAGTCCCAATCCAAATGAAACCCAGAATCTCATTTTCCACTGCTATGGTGCATGCTGTGTTTGCACCAAGCAAAGAGACACTGAACCACCTGACAATAAAGCACAAGTGGACTCCAGCACCACCATAATCTTCTTCCTCTTTTGGTTCAGTTGACCTTTGAATGCTGTGGAATAATGGGAGAGTCTCAAAGTGAATGCTCTGGAGCCTTCCTGACAAGGTTTTAATTTTCTGCCAGCGCTGACTGCTTTTAGTTTGAATTTTTAAAATATTTTTTGAGACATAAGGAAATTTGTAGCTGTATCAGCAACTGAAAGGATCCATGAGGATTGATGCAATCCTTTGCTCCAGACAACAGGCATAGTCCTTTTTCCCCTCCCCACCTCCTCATTTTTGGCAAGTATCCATGAACAGATTAAGTTTTAGAAAGTCATGGATCTGCTGCAGTGGGTCCAGAGGAGGCCACTGAGATGATCAGAGGCCTGGGGCACCTCACCTGTGGTGACAGGCTTCAACCTGGAGAAGAGAAGGCTCTGGGGAGACCTTAGAGCTGCATTTCAATATCTGAAGGCTGTGGAAGGACTGTTCAGAAGGGCTTGTGGGGATAGGAGGAGAGGCAATGATTTGGAACTGGAGCAGGGCAGAGTTAGGTTGGGCATCAGGAGGAAGTTGTGCACAGGGAGGGTGGTGAGATACTGGCACAGGCTGCCCAGGGACATGGTTGAGGCCATCCCTGGATGGGGCCTCAAGGTCAGACTCGATGTGTCCCTGTGAAGCCTGCTCTAGTTGGAGGTGTCTGCTGCTTGCAGAGGGGTTGGACAAGATGCCCTTTGAGGGTCCCTTCCAACCAGGTACAATCCAGTTTTTTGCTAATCTATTGCTCAGACTGGTCCTGGCTGTCAGATCCATGCAGTGCCAGCTAAGGAGGGCAGCAGCTGTCCTCAGCAGTAGATACCTAAGACAGGCACTGGTGGTGCCTCAGCCAGCCCAGTTTTCTGCTCTCAGTCACAGCAGCAGCCAGCAGGGCTGGCTGGGCTCCCTGCAAGGCTGTAGCCAGCAAAGGGAGAAACCCCTGGACAAGGCAACTGGAAACACCTGAGCTAAGGGAATTATCAGCCAAGGAGTGAAACTTTCCTTCTCTGCTCAGTACTGTGAGAACTGCTTGCCTGTAAGGTGCCTAAATCTGGCTGATGCCAATTATCCTTTGCCTATAAATTTTTAAACAACCACTAAATTGCCTTAAGTCTTCTATAAACTGTTCTGGAAGCTCTTGCTGCTGATTTCATTTCCCAGGAGGGGATTCTTTGATGTCCTTACCTGGTTTTCACATCTCATTTCTTGTACATGATGTACTGATCATCAGATCAGCACTGCAAGGTGTGGCTTATCAGGAGCCAATGCACAGTGCCACAGAGTGGGGAATGGTGCTTCCTAAATTTAAACACCAAGGAGAGCTGTTCTTGCCATGCAAGGCAGCTTTCTGCTTCTGATCTTTTATTTATTGCTTTTCCAGGTGCAGCTGGAGCTTGGCAGCTCACGTTGCTAGATGTGCTGTCTGCCCTTTGAGTGCTGCTGCTGCTGCTTTGGAGCTCTCCTGAGAAGGAATCACAGAACCATCCAGGTTAGCAAAGCCCCTCAGGATCACCAAGTCCAATCTAGAACTCTACTCTACAAGATTCACCTTAAACCATATCCCCAAGCACCACATCTAAACTGCCCTTAAACACATCCAGGCTGGGTGACTCCACCACCTCCCTGGGCAGCTCATTCCAGTCCCTGACCACTCCATCAAAAATTTCTTCCTAGTGTCCAATCTCCACCACCCCAGTCTCAGCTTGAGGCCATTCTCCCTTGTTCTGTCCCCAATTACCTGTGGGAAGAGCCCAGCAGCAGCCTCTCCACCATGTCCCTTCAGGTAGCTGTAGACAACAATGAGGTCTGCCCTCAGCCTTCTCTCTTTCAAACCAAAGGCTGCTTCATCTGCTCCTGATTCTTGGCAGATGAGTTTCTTCTCTAGCTTTTGAAAATGAGAAAGCAAAAAGTTGTCACCATTCTTCCTCAGCATCTAAATCCATGTGGATAGCAGATGTGAGCAGTTACAATCACAGGATGGAAGTGACCTCTGGAGATCATCAAGTCCAATCCCTCTGCCAGAGCAGGATCCTCCAGGGCAGGCCACACAGGTGTTGGAAGGCAGCACTAACATGGTTTGACTTGATGATCGCAGAGGTCTTTTCCAACCCAAACAATCTTATAACTCCAGAGACATGCAGCAAAGATCAGCTTGTTTCTACACAGCAATCATCATGTAACACTGCAAAGTCACTGTGCAGGCTGCAGATGACACCCAGGGATGTGTTTAAAAGCAGTGGAGTCAGCTTTCAGCCTGGTCTTTTACTCTGTGTGCATTCAAAGTAAGCTAGATGTAAATACTCTATTTGTAGGTCATCCTGAGGTCTCTTTTATTACTACTCCCTTGCAAAAAGCTTTCAGAAGCATGGCACAAAGGCAGCCAAGAACTCATCTGGAAACTCAGGCAAGGCACCAGAGTGGGACACTCCTGAAGGCTGACTTAGGAATTGGATTTGAGAGAGCCCCAGAGAGTTTTCTTTAGTGGCTGCATTTCTCTCAGGGAATTCAGCCTCTTCCTCTGCTGGAGTGTGTGCAGATTCCTTCTCCCTTCTTCCCATTCCCTAAGTGTGTTAGCAGCATGGAATTTGGTATCCACAACACAAGCTGAACTGTTTGGCTGTGATTAGTCACTTAAGTCATTTGTTTTTATTTCTATTACCTAATTGAAGGAAAAGAATTTCTAATGAGCAGGGTGAGTTTGGCTTCCTGAACAAGGCAGTAATTTGTGGAGTGGGATTTTAGCAGGGAAGTAGAATTAGGACATTTCCTCCTTTTTTTTTTCCCCCCTTTAATTATAGAGGTCTCATCCAGTGAGCCAATCCTAGGAAATTAAGTTACTCTTAAATACTTTTGGAAGGGAATACATTAATTTTAAATGCTGTCTTCTCTTTAGAGAGAAATGCAGCTGTGCTCCTGCAGGTGTTCAAGAAGCCTGGGGCCATGGCTTAATGGCCACAGTGGTGTTAGGCTGATGGTTGGACTGGATGATCTTAGAAGGCTTTGCCAACTCAAATGATTCCATGATACTAAGTGTGAGAAATGCTGTTAGGACAGATTTTGGCTTATGTCAGTCTTTACTTAAGATGGGTTCTTAAGAGGATCCTTCCACTACCTGAAGAGGGCCTACGAGAAAGCCAAGAAGAGACTTTTTACAAGGGCTTGTAGTGATAGGATGAGAGGGAATGGATTGAAGCTGGAGGAGGGGAGATTGAGACTGGAGATGAAGAAATTCTTTCCAGCAAGAATAGTGAAACACTGGCACAGGTTGCCCAAGGAGGCTGTGGATGTCCCCCTCCTGAAGGTGTTCAAGGCCAGGCTGGATGATGCCTTGAGCAACCTGGGCTGGTAGGAGTGCTGCTGTCATCAGTTGTCTTGAATCACATTCTGAATCCTTTTAACAAATATGGAGATACTGGGAAAATGGGAATGCTGGAGCCAAAGGAAGGGAGTTCAAGCCTGAACAAGGCCAGAATGATCTTACTCTGAAGCCAGTGCCTCTTCACTAGGTGGTGGGTGGAGACACTCCAGCTCCTGCAGCTCAGCCAGGCTGGCTCTTGCAGTTGGCAGGTTGCATTGTTTTTGTACTTCTGGTCAGACCAATTTCTGCTTGCTTCTCCTTCCCCTGCTTCCCAAGCCTTTGGTGCATTCAGTGGGTTAGAAAGCAGCCAACCTACTGTTGCCTGTAAAATCACAGACTCACAGAACCATCCAGGTTGGTAAAGCCCCTCAGGAGCACTAAGTCCAACCTAGAACCCTACTCTACAAGATTCCCCTTAAACCATAGCCCTGAGCACCACGTCAAAACCACCCTTAAACACAGCCAGGCTGGGTGACTCCACCACCTCCCTGGGCAGCTCATTCCAGTCCCTGACCACTCTGTGAAAAAACATTTTCCTAATCTTCAATCTAAACCTCCCCAGCCTCAGCTTGAGGCCATTCCCCCTTGTTCTGTCTCCAATTACCTGTGGGAAGAGCCCAGCAGCAGCCTCTCCACAATGTCCCTTCAGGCATCTGTAGACACCAATGAGGTCTCCTCTCAGCCTCCTCTTCCTCAAGCCAACCATTCCCAGCTCCCTCAGTCACTCCTCACCAGATTTATTCCCCAGGCCCTTCCCCAGCTTTGTTGCCCTCCTCTGGACCCACTCCAGCACCTCCACATCTCTCTTGTATTGCAGCACCCCAAACTGAACACAACACTCAAGGTGTAGCCTCACCAAAGCAGAGTCCAAGGGGACAATCACCTCTCTGCTCCTGCTGGCCACAGCATTTTTAATCCCAGCCAGGATGCTGTTGGCCTTCTTGCCCACCTGGGCACACTGCTGGCTCACATTCAGCTCCTGTCTATTACCACCCCCAGGTCCCTTTCTGCCAGGCAGCTCTCCAGTCACACTGCCCCAAGCCTGTAGCATTGCTTGGGGTTGTTGTTACCCAAGAGCAGGGCCTGGCATTTGGCCTTGTTGAAACTCATCCCATCCATGTTGGCACATTGATCTGAGCCTATCCCAGTCCCTCTGCAGAGCCTCTCTGCCCTCATGCAAATCAACACTGCCAACAGCTCTCTGCAGTCACCACACCCTCATGAACTGGACCATGCTTCTAAAAGCTGAACACAGAGGAGCTCAGCCTAAGTCAGCAGGCCCAGCCAGCACCCGTGGGTGATGTTAAAGCTGCAATCAAGCCTAGCCCTACCTGGCCAGGGGGCCACCAGGCCCCCCAGCCTTTGATTCACCTCCACCATTCACCAGTGTGCACCATGGACACTCACCTCTGGCACCAGGAGGAGGATCCTCTGCCCAGTTGGGCAAGCTTGGGGCTGCCTTCCCTGGGGCTGATTAAATAGGGGAGTGGGCAGGGAGGGCAAAGTGACCACACCTGGGGTGGGAGGAGACTGCAACAGAACCCAGGTGCTGTGGGTCTGGGGGGAAAAGGGAAAAATGAGGTGGAGTGGGAAAGGGGCAGATAGAATGGGAAAGGGCAGGTGGTGCTGAAAGGAGGGAGATGGAGAGGAAAAGAATGGAGAGGAAACAAGGAAGATGAGGGAAAATGAAGGAGATGGAAAGAAAAGGAGGAAAATGAGGAAAAATAGGAGATGGTGAGGAAAGGAGGAAGATGGGGGAGAAGCGGGATAAAAAGAAAATGAAAACTGGACTGTGGGGGGAAAAACAAAAGGTGGTGCTGCTCTGGCAGAGGTTGGACTGGTTGATCTTTTGAGGTCCCTACCAGCCCCTAACATTCTGTGATTCTCTTAGCACAGAATTCATTAATCTGTAGCCCTGGCTCAGTCAGGCATTTTCCTTGCCCTTTTCTTCTCCTTCCCCTTCCTCCTCTTGGCTCTTGTCCTTCTCTGGTTCTCCCTCTGCCATGCTAGCACAGTTGTGAGTAGCACTGCAGAGTAAGTTGGGCTGGGGACCTGTTCCAGCAAAATAGAATTATTATTATATTGGAGATACAGATTAAATTTCAGCTGAATCACTTCCTTAGGAGGCCACACAAATGTTTGTGCTGGGAGAGTTCTGTGAGAACCAGGACTGGAAGTGCAGTAGGAATGGCTTCAGCTGGTGAAAGCATCGTGGCTGCCAAAGCCTCGGTCCTGGGAAAGTGCTCCAAAAGAAAGGCAAAGCTGATCAAGGACCCAGTGTGTGGTGGAAATGGACCTGCTTTGAGCAAGGGACAGGACTGGTTTTGCTCCAGAGGTCCTTTCCAGCTTCAGTGCTTTTCTGGTTCTGTGATGCAGATGAAATCCTGTTGTGGGCATGCTTTGGCTCTGCCAGGCTGCTGCACACATTTCTTCAAGTTCATGATGGATGATGCTAAGGAAGGCTGAAGAAGCTTTCCGTGATCCAAAGTTCAAATGAATTAAAATATCTCATTACTCAGATCATCTTCACCAACCCCTGTCTCCTTTAAGTGGCCTGAGCCAGGCTATAGTCACTGCACCTTTCCTTCTTGTCTGTGACCTCCCTGGCGAGACCAATCGATCCCAAAGGAGGCCTTCCTCTTTCAGAGGTCAGCAAGCCTTTGCACAGCAGAGGTTGGCACTGCATATCTGAGCCAGGGAGGGCAAACCCCTTGGGCCTGGTGCCTGGGCATTATGAGTTTATCTGGGGCTGGCTGGCAGGTTGCTGTCCTCAGCTCTGTGCCTCAGCCTGGGCATGTGAGGTGGCTCTGAGTCAGCAGCTGCATCCCCTCGCTTCACACCATGGCTATGGGAGCACAGGGCTGATCCAGGTTGATTCATCAGCTGCTCACTGTCTCTGTGCTCTTCACTGGACCTGATCCTTCTGTCCTATCTGTCTATGGCATTTTAACTCTTCACCACAGCCCTTGCCTAAGCCTGCATATGGAGAGATTCACTGCTCTGCAGAGGAGGGGTAGAATATCTTCCTTGACCTCCCAGCACCTTTGTTTCAAGGAGCTTCCTTTGGTCCTCAGCTGCAGAAGTGTCCTGTTTCAAGGAGCTTCCTTTGGTCCTCAGCTGCAGAAGTGTCCTGTTTCAAGGAGCTTCCTTTGGTCCTCAGCTGCAGAAGTGTCCTGTTTCAAGGAGCTTCCTTTGACCCTCAGCTGCAGAAGTGTCCTGCTTCAGGGGGCTTCCTTTGACCCTCAGCTGCAGAAGTGTCATTTCAGGGAGCTTCCTTTGACCCTCAGCTGCAGAAGTGTCCTGCTTCAGGGGGCTTCCTTTGACCCTCAGCTGCAGAAGTGTCCTCTCTGCTGCCAGCCTGTGCATGCCTGCACAGGAAGATAAGAAGCTCCATCTAAACATAAGCAGGAACTTCTTGACTTTGAGGATGACAGAGCCCTGGAGCAGGCTGCCCAGAGAGGTTGATCAGTCTCCTTCTATGGAGACTTTCAAGGCCCACCTGGATGTGTTCCTGTGTGACCTGCCCTGGGTGATCCTGCTTTGGCCAAGGGGGTCGGACTGGATGATCTCCAGAGGTCCCTTCCATTCCCTACCATCCTGTGGCTCTGTGATGCCATTTCAGTTCTTGATGGTCCATTGAGGCAAGTTCTTGAGAATTTTCATTCCTTAGCTTTTCTTTTGCCCTTGCTCAGTGAGATCCTAACCTGTTCCTGTCCCTTTTGGCCACTCATGCAGAACTGGAGAACACCACGGCAAACATTTTTAAATACTGCAAACTGTTCCTGCATTTCCTACCCAGCAGCTCTGGATTCTCTGCTGCAGTCTGTGAGCCACATTTTAGAGGAGCTGCATGGAAAAATTCCATTCTCTGCTGGAATCTCTCTGATGGCTTTGCCTTGCAAGAAAACAAAGATTTGTGTAACTGTTCCTGCCTGACAGGTGTCTGTCAAAGGGGCTTCAGTGTAATAGTGTTGGGGACTCAGAGGATCTGCTCAGTGAGGTGGTGAGGCAGGGTAAGAAAAACAAGAAGGTGTAAATGAAGGTATGAGAATGCAGTGAGTTCAGACAAGCTTGAGAGTGCTGTCAGAATGGACAGGAGGTTAGAGGAGGCTTTACAGGAGAGAGTTGAAGAGAAAGGTGTTGAAGGGAAGTGTCACCTCCCTCACTAGACAGAGGCAGCTAGAAAAAGCTCAGACACATTTCTCAGTCAACTGCAGATGGGCTTCTGTGCATGGAAGTCTCTTTGGTTTGCCCATCCAAATACACAGCTTAGTAAACCCCAGGACCTTACCTCTCAAATATTGCCTTGGCTGTGTCCCGAGAGCCTCACAGCTCCAACAGCCACCCTGTGCCAGCCAGAAGCAGGAGCAGAAGGAAAACATGGAAGGCCAAAGCCCTCTTGGAACTGAAGCTGGCAAAGGAAGTAAAAGAGAACAAAAGAGCTTCTTCAAATCTATCAATAGGAAAAGGAAGAAGAGGGAAGGTGTGGGGCCGCTACTGAACCAGGAGGCAGTCCTGAGAGCTGAGGATGCAGAGAAGGCAGAGCTGCTGAATGCCTTCTTTGCTTCAGTCTTTACACCTAAGGCTGAACTCCCCTATGTACTCCAGACCCTGGAGGAGGGAATCCTCCCCACTGGTCAGTGCAGACTGGGTTAGGAATCAACTACACAAATTGAACATTCACAAGTCCATGGACTCTGAAGAGATGCACCCAAGGGTGCTGAGAGAGCTGCCTGATGCTGTTGCTCTGCCACTCCATCATTTTTGCCAAATTGTGGCAGACAGGAGAGGTGCCTGAGGACTGGAGGAGAGCCAATGGCACTCCAGTCTTCAAAATGGGCAAGAAAGAGGTTCCAGGGAACTATGGACCAGTCAGCCTCACCTCCATCCCTGGAAAAATGATGGAGCAGCTCCTTCTGGAGGGCATCTCAAGGCATCTNGACAAGTGCAGAGTCCTGCAGCTGGGAAGGAATAACAAACTGCAGCAGTACAGGCTGGGAGGTGATCTGCTGGAGAGCAGCCCTGTGGAGAGGGACCTGGGAGTGCTGGTGGGTAACATCCATGGCACAGCAATGTGGCCTGGTGGGCAAGAGGGCCAATGAGGTCCTGGGATGAATTCAGAAGAGTTTGTCCTGCAGATCCAGGGAGGTTCTCCTCCTCTTCTACTCTGCCCTGGTGAGACCTCATCTTGAGTACTGCCTTCAGTTTTGGGCTCACCAGTTTGAGGGACAGGAATCTGCTGGAGAAAGTCCAAGGGAGGGCTATGAGGATGATGAGGGGACTGGAGCACTGCCTGATGAGGAGAGGCTGAGGGACCTGGGGCTGTTTAGTCTGGAGAAGAGAAGGCTGAGAGGGGATCTAATAAACATTTATAAAGATCTGAGGGCTGGGGGTCAGGAAGGGGGGACAGGCTCTGCTCACTTGCTCCCTGGGATAGGACAAGGAGCAATGGATGGAAGCTGCAGCACAGGAGGTTCCAGCTCAACACAAGGGGGAACTTCTTTACTGTAAGGGTCCCAGAGCACTGGCACAGGCTGCCCAGAGAGGCTGTGGAGTCTCCTTCTGTGGAGCCTTTGAAGGCCTGTCTGGATGTGTTCTGTGTGACCTGAGCTAGATTGTCTGGTCCTGCTGTGGCAGAGGGGTTGGACTGGATGATCTCTTCGGGTCCTTTCTAACCCCTGACATCTGTGATCCTGAGATCTGGGGAGCTGGCAGGAGGTAAAACTCCAGGGCAGCTCTTGCTGGCTTTGCTAAGGATATGTTAGAAAGAAGCCTGTGACCTCCTCACACATCTCTGCCCTGCAGCAGATGTTAGATTCTGTAGGGTCCCCAGAGTTCAAACTCATTTAACCCATAGTCTAAAAATGCTGAGCCAAGCCATGCTCAGCTTCCTCCAGAATAAGCAGAGCTGCTCAGGCCAGGGCTTTGAGGATCAGATCTTTGAGGATCAGATCGTTGTGCAGTTTCCCCCAGTCTCTGCTACATCAACTGCCTGAGGCCAAAGCTGCCCATCAGTGGATGTGTCAGAGCTCTGGCCCCAAGCTCACCACAGCACAGCACTGCCTGAAGGAAGTCTTCTAGCACCTGGGAAGGCACAGCCTTTGTGTTGCTGGTTCAGGGAAGGGTAAGTGATCACAGACTCATAGAATGGCTCAGGTTGGAAGGTACCTCAGAGCTCATCTCCTCCAACCTCCCTGCCATGCCCAGGGACACCTCTCAGCTAGACTCAGCTGCCCAAGGCCTCATCCAGCCTGACCTGCAACACCCTCAGGCAGGAGGCAGCCACAGCCTCCCTGGGCAGCCTGGGCCAGACTCTCACCACCCTCCTACTCAACAACTTCTTCCTCAGCTCCAGTCTCACCCTGCTCTGCCTCAGCTCCAAACCATTCCCCCTTGCCCTGTCTCTAGACCCTCTCAGCAGAAGTCCCTCTTCAGACTTCCTGCAGGATCCCTTCAGCTCTTGGCAGGCAGCTCTGAGGTCCCCTGGAACCTTCTCCTCTGCAGGCTGCACACCCCCAGCTCCCTCNCTCCCTGCCATGCCCAGGGACACCTCTCAGCTAGACTCAGCTGCCCAAGGCCTCATCCAGCCTGACCTGCAACACCCTCAGGCAGGAGGCAGCCACAGCCTCCCTGGGCAGCCTGGGCCAGACTCTCACCACCCTCCTACTGAACAACTTCCTCAGCTCCAGTCTCACCCTGCTCTGCCTCAGCTCCAAACCATTCCCCCTTGCCCTGTCTCTAGACCCTCTCAGCAGAAGTCCCTCTGCAGCCTTCCTGCAGGATCCCTTCAGCTCTTGGCAGGCAGCTCTGAGGTCCCCTGGAGCCTTCTCCTCTGCAGGCTGCACACCCCCAGCTCCCTCAGCCTGTCCTCACAGCAGAGCTGCTCCAGCCCTTGGCTCATCTTTGTGGCCTCCCCTGGACTCCCAGAGTCCAGAGTGACCACTCTGTGTCACAGTGGTGCTGTACAGCTCCAGGCAGACTGCTGACCTGCAGTCTCTGGAGGACATTGTGATGTTTCCTCAGACACTGTCCTCACTTTAAATGCATTAAGCCCACTGGCCAAAAAATAAAAAACACCAACCCACCAAACCCCAAACCCCAAGATAGCCACAATTTGAGTTAATTGTACAGTTACTGGAAACAATAAAAGCAGAAAATAGTTTTCTTTCTAGTCAGTCCTCCCACTCATGGCATCAGCTTTTGCAGCCTTGCTGTCTCACACCACAAGCCACTGGGGAGAAAACAGGAATTCTGGACTCCATGAAGTGGAGGTTGCAAGGGAAGGATATTTTTGGTGTTCTGTGCAGCTTTATTCAGCAGCAGGCTTGGGTTGAGCCACAGCTTTGGAGTGTTAGCAAAAGATTATCACAGCTGTGCTGAGAAATATCAGCAGTGGAAGTGTCACTTTATTGTGAAGGGAGAAAATGAGACAAAGGAAATGAAACTGAGGGAATTGGAATTCCTTGCTCTCATTTTATCAGAGATTCATAGAATGGGTTGAGGGGGACCTTAAAGATCATCCAGTTCCAGCCCCCTGCCATGGGCTTCTTCCACCAGCCCAGGTTGCTCAAGGACTCATCCAACCTGGCCTTGAACACCTCCAGGGAGGGGACAGCCTGTGCCAGTGTTTCCCCACCCTCACTGTCAAGAATTTCTTCCTCATCTGCAGTCTAATTTTTGCCTTCCTCTAGCTTCAATCCATTGCCCCTTGTCCTATCACCACAAGCCCTTGTAGCTCTCCTGGAGCCCCCTTCAGATACTGAAGCTTAGGTTTAGCTCATTGGAGACTGTTAAATGATGAGCTGAGCTGTGTTCAAAAGCCTCCTAGAGAAATGTAACACAGAGAAGCGTTCCCAGACTTTCCCTCCCCATCCACCATCTAGGACTGTGATAACCAAGCAGCTGCATCAGTCCTGAGACCTGGAGAAAGGGAGAGAAGGAGACACTGGAACAGGTTGCTCAGGGAGGTAGTCATGGATGCTCCCTTCCTAGAGGTGTTGGATGAGGCCTTGACCAACCTGGGCTGGTGGGAGCTGTACCTGCCCATGGAAAGAGAGTTGGGACTGGATGATCTTGAAGATCTCTTCCAACTCAACCCATTCTGTGGGTCTGTGAAGAAGGAACAGGCTGTTTGTCCCTGAAGTGTCAGCAGCTTTCAAAGGATCATTGACCTGGTTGACAGAAGAAAACTTTTTTTCATCAAAGCTGGGAAAGGGTCTGGAGAACAGGGCTGGGGAGGAGCAGCTGAGGGAGCTGGGGGGGTTAGTGTGGAGAAGAGAAGGCTGCTCTCTGCAGTTCCCTGAATGGAGGTAGGAGCCAGCTGGGGGATGGTCTCTTCTTCCTAGTATCAGGTGATGGAAGGAGAAGACAAGGCCTGAAATTGTGCCAGAGGAGGTCTGTTTGAGGTGAGGAAAGATTTCTTTGCTGCAAGAATGGTCAGGGACTGGAACAGGCTGTCCAGGGAGGTGGTGGAGTGCCCATCCCTGGAGGTGTTGAGGAAAGGTGTGGCCATGGCACTTGGGGCCATAGTAGTGCTGGGTTGCAGGTTGGCCTGGATGGTCTGGGAGGTCTCTTCCAACGCAAACAACTCTGTGATTTTGTCTTTTGGCAGTTATGGTCTAAGCCTCAGATGCAGCCAATAATTAGATATTGCTGTGCCAAGAACTTTTCCCTGGGCATTCAGAAAGAACCCTGAGTAACTCTGTGCCTGTTTACTCCTCAGAGCAGGGTTTCTGGGGACATATGCTGGAGTAGGAACTGCCAGGCCATGGCAGCACACAAGGGCCAGCAGAGCTGTTACAGAAGGCAGACTGTGCCCCCTTCTCTCACTCATTTATTCCAATGCTCACAGAAATCTCCTCACAACTGCAGCACAAGGGCTTGCATCAGCTTGTGGGCAGCTATACTGGAAAACCCACATCTGATTTTTTTGTCCCCAGGGGCTATTTTTCATCTGGTTTTGTTCCCTGCTCCGGTTCCCCATGTAGCCACACAAATACTGCTGATGGCACAGGGCAATAGATGAGCTGGGAGAAGATGTGGGAGCAGGAGAAAGTGGGGAATGCTTTTTTGGCACTTGTGTTCACTCAAAAGAACACTAAACCACAGTTTGCAGAAGAAAGGACCAGCAGTGGGCTGAGACATCTGACAAGGGAGTTGAGGCATGGACATTATTCCCCAGCAATGGAAACACAGCTTCAGATGTCCAGTGGTGCAATCAGAGGTGTGAGGAGCAGCTGAGACAGCAGTTTGCAAGTGATGCAAGCCACAGGCAGGGAGCTCTGCAGTGCTTCAGCCACTCTGAAACATCTCTCTGGGGGAGCTGAGAAGTGAAAGATGCAGAGGGGGACCTGAACAGCTGCAGGAGCGTTGAATCTGCACCTGGGTGACCTCCACCTCCATGTGGGCTGCAAAATCTCATCCTGTGTGAGCCTGCTTTGGACAGATGCTCTGTTTGCTGTGTGTCTGCATGGGTGCAGGCTGGGGTTCTGTGAGAGCTTTTCAGGTTGGGCTAACTCCAGGCACAAGCCCAGTGTGACTCTTCAGTCCCCATGTAGTGGTTTTGGAGTTCCCCCCATTAGATTAATCAGACTAACTCAGCCAGTTGGAAGTTAAGGAATGAAACTTTATCTTTACAGCTCAGCACAGTTTACAAGCAGATATAGACAATGTATTACAGATATTTACAACTATATGGAGTAATATGCAAATTAAAAGCAATATAGAAAAACAAAACCCCTCCCAGCAGCCAGACTGCCCAAGAGGGGCTTCCAACCAACCCTCCTCCTTCCTCTCACCCCCTCCCCATCTCAGAATCCCCCTTATGTGCATGGTGAGCTGGAAAGGTCAGCAAGAGGAGATAGAAGCAGAAGAATTAGTTGAGAATGTGTAGGTTGAGGCAGAAGAGTTAATAGGGTGACAGCCAGGCACAGACTGACCTATCTTTGTTTGTGTTGTCCTTTTTTTGTCTGTCCCAGCAGAGCAAATGGGTAATACAGACATCATCATTATTTTCTTTTCACAGCCAATAATCTAATTTCTCTCATTAAAATATTCCAATTAGCCTCAAGCCAGCACACCACTTTATTTCAGTAGGAGCAGCTTCAATCAGGATCTCCCTGGCTCCTAAGCCAATGATGCTATCATAGCTCCACTTCTGCAGGAGCTCTCAGGATCCACGGGGAGATCAAAGATGTCAAGCACTCTGTGATCATCATTAAAGGAGGTAGAGCACAGGGAGAGGGCTGGCTCAGCAGGGAGAAGAGCTTTTCTTTGTCCCTTCAGCCCAGCCAGTGGAGCAGTGATGCTTGCTTGGGAGAAGGGTGCAAAGCAGTGCTGGCATCAGTCTGACAGTTTCAATCTTTTCCCAGAGCATTACAAATTATCTGTTGCCCCTCGTGATGGTTTGGCAGTTCCCTGCCCCCCCACACTTTGTAAAATCCCCCAGACTAGACTCAGCCAGCTGGAAGTTAAGGACTGAAGCTCTATTTACAGCTTAGCACAATGTACAAGCAGAGATAGACACAATAGACATGAGTAGTCACAGAAATGTACAAGTTAAAGGTAATAGAGAAACACAGTTCCCCTCCCAGGAATCAGAGTCCCCAGGAGGGGCTCCCAACCACACTTCCACCTTCTCCCCACCCCTATACCTTACCCCAAGGTTTGCCTTACGCACAAGATGAGTTTGGAGGATCAGCCAGGGGAGTTAGAAGGAAAGTGATTACTGAGGTTACTCAGCAGAGAGGAGAAAGCAAGAAGCTAGACAGCTCGAGAGTGTCTGTCCGAGTGTGTTTTTACGTTCTTAGTTTTAAACATCTCAGCAAGCCTGTGAGTGAAGCAGACATCACCACTGTTTTCCTTTCTCAGCCTATAATATAATTTTCTCCATTAAAATATTCCAATTAGCCTCAAACCAGCACACCCCTGCACTTAACAACGTTCTAGGAAGCCTGATGAGAAAGAAGGACCCTGGTTTGCAGTTCCAGCTGCTGCAGGTTTCAGGACAGGATTACTGGGCTTAAAAAGCTGGGAGTCGAAGCAAAAATACTCTTGTCGCCGTTTGTAGGAACAGAAAGACTGAGACCTTCATTCTTAGCAATCCTGCAGTTCTGCTTGACAGCATCAGGGCTGTGAGGGCACTCCTAGCCCTGACCCACCCTGCCCAGCCCCGCTGGGGCTCCCTCTGCCCTGCCTGTAGCCCAGAACTACATTTCAGCCCCCTAGGGGCGGGCTCCAGTGATGCTGCAGCTCCTCACAGCCTTGCCCTGCTGTGGGCCCCACAAACTGTCCCCCTCCTCCCATGGGTGCACGTGGAATTGTAGAATTGTTTGGGGGGAAAAGCCCTCTAGCATCATCCAGTCCAACCTGCAACCCAGCACCACCATGGCCACTAAACCATGGCCCAAACTGCCATGGCCACACCTTTCTAGAACGCCTCCAGGGATGGGGACTCCACCATGTCCCTGGGCAGCCTGTATCAATCTCTGACCACTCTTGCAGCAAAGACATTTTTCTTCATCTCCAACCTAACCCTCCCCTGGCACAATTTCAAGATGTTTCCTCTCCTTCTGTCACCTGGGCCTAGGGAGCAGAGCCCAACCCCCAGCTCACTGCAGCCTCCTCTTAGGGAGCTGCAGAGAGCAATGAGGTCTCCCTCAGGCTTCTCCAGGCTGAACACCCCCAGCTCCCTCAGCTGCTCCTCCCCAGCCCTGTTCTCCAGACCCTTCCCCAGCTTCATTGCCCTTCCCTGGACCTGCTCCAGCCCTTCAGTGTCTTGTAGTGAGGGACTGGTTCCCATCCCTAGACACGTGTCCAGTATCCAGGGCTGGGACTGCTAAAAGTGTCCGAGTGCCCTGTTGGCAGCCTGAGCTCTGCCCTACCACCTCCCATGGGGCTCTCCCCATCCCCTGAGCCCCACAGGTTGCCCCTGGCCCTGCCCTAGGTGGGGCTGCTGCTTGGGGTTGCTTTTGCTGGAATTCAGCCAGCACCTTTCTGAGGGCTTTTTCCTGCTGCTTTCTCAGACACATGAACACAGCTGAGCTGCCTAAAAATATTCTTATCTATTATTCAAGAATCTCTTCATCTTTCACCTTGCTGCCGGCTTGCTTTGTAAAACTTTAACAATGAACTCGTTTGATTGAAGCCGAGATATGGAGCCAGCTGCTGGGTGCAGATTTAGTGCTGGAGAGCAGCCTGTGGGAGCCTTCTGTGTGTGCTCTGCCTGCTCCTTTCAGGACCTACAGACCACAGCTGAAAAAGGAGAGTTTGGTGGTTTCCCCAGACATTTCTGCAGGCAACAGAAGACAAATCTGTTCTTTAACCTTTATCTGGAAGGTGTCCAGAGAAGGGCCACGAGGATGATCAGAGGTCTGGAGATGCTCTGCTATGAGGAGAGACTGAGGGAGTTGGGGCTGTGCAGTCTGGAGAGGAGAAGGCTCCCAGGTGACCTTATTGTGGCCTTGCAGTATCTTAAGGGGGCTACAAGAAAGCTGGGGAGGGACTTTTTAGGCTGTCAGGTAGTGATAGGACTGGGGGGAATGGAACCAAGCTAGAAATGGGTAGATTCAGACTGGATGTTAGGAAGAAGTTCTTCAGCATGAGGGTGGTGAGAGCCTG
>WBNM01028371.1:0-23791 GCA_013399055.1 Ramphastos sulfuratus
TCTTGCAGTCTGACCATTCCCGGCCACTTCCACGGCCATCAACCTAGTAGTAAGCTCTGTGTGTGCTGTTTCTTTATTACGTGGTCACCATGGTGCATCTCTTAAGACTTTAAGAGTTCTTGTGTCTCCCCAGCATGCTGCAAGGTAACAGGCTGAAGGCTCTTGTTAGCCTCCCAGCATGGTGTGCTGTCCCTCAGCTTATACTCATTGCTAGCCTTTGCATCTTCTCCAACACACAATTCATTGCGATCTACCTCCCCTGAGATAGTGGTGGAGCTAACATATCACCCCACAATTGTCTCAGGCTTGTTTACAGTAAGCCTGGCTTTCTCCCTCCCTGCCTTCCAACCTAGTTTAAAGCACGATTAATGATCCCAGCCAACCTCTGCAATATAAACTTTCTACTTTGAGAGAGATACACCCCATCTGCTGCCAGCAGACCTGTCATCATGTGGGGTGACCCCTGGTCAAAAAAGCCAAAGTCCTGCTGAAGGCACCAGTCTGGAAGCCAAGAGTTGAGCAGGTGAGCTCTCCTCATTCTTTCTGGGTTAGTCCCTTCAGGGACTTCAGACTTAGACTGGTTCAGTCTAAATATGAACAGTACTAAATCTTCCCTTGACCTCGATAGTGTCCCAGACATATGGTTTGTTGCAAATTCAGTTGTATATCTCTGCATCCATTTCTTTACTCTCTATGTTTAGATGCTCAGAATTCCTGTGTGGGCTCAAAGAGGTAACCAAGTGTGGCGTAGCTTCTGGTATGGGCAATAATTAGGAAAATATATTCATATGAGAAAGCTATACATATGTTTCACTGATGAAACATACTAAAACTTTGTCCTGCACAAGCAGGACTGCAAGTCCTGCAGCATCTGAATGAGATTAAAAAGGGAAATCTGTGTATACTCTTGTCAGTAATTAATGTATGAAGTTTCAGTGCTCTCACTTGTATCTTAGTGCTGTGAATGTTTCACAAAATTGGGGGGCTGGCCGGCACCCCGTCAGGCTGTGCTGCCATCCAACAAGATCTGGACAGGCTGGAGAAGGCAAACCTTATAAAGTTCAGTAAGGACAGGTGCAGAGTCCTCCATGTCAATGGCATCTTGGGGTGCATCAGGAAGTGTGGCCAGCAGGTCTAGGGAGGTTCTTCTCCCACTCTACTCTGCCCTAGTGAGACCACACTTGAAATACTGTCCAGTTTTGGGCTTCCCAGTTCAAGAGAGAAAGGGACCTCCTAGAGAGACTCCAACAAAGAGCCACAAGGATGACTGAGGGACTTGAGCATCTCCCCTAGGAAGAGAGACTGAGAATCCTGGGGCTGTTTAATTTGGAGAAGAGAAGACTGAGAGATCTTATCAATCCACACAAATATATGAGGAGTGGGTGTTAAGTGGATGGGGTCAATCTCTTTTCGCTGGTCAGCAGCAATAAGACAAAGAGCAACAGCTACAAATTGGAACATAGAAGATTTCACCTCAACATGAGGAGAAACTTCTTTACAGTGAGGATGATAGAGCACTGGAACAGACTGCCCAGAGAACTTGTGAAGTCTTCTCTGGAGGCTTTCAAAACCTACCTGGATGCCTTCCTGTGTGAACTACACTAGGGAATCCTGCCTTGGCAGGGGGCTTGGACTTGATCTTTGGAGGTCCCTTCCAACCTCTGAAGTTCTGTGGTTCTGTGATTCTTGCTAACAGGGGTAACAAGTCTTAAGCTAATGCAGCAGCAGGCAGGAAAGAGAAGAAGAAGAAATGGGAGACTAGTGATCCCACTTTTGGGCCTGAAAAAAAAAAACAAACCACAACGTCAAATAGACGGAAACCAAATGTTGTGTACTTAATAACAAAGGAGAGGAAAATCTTTGGCGCACTTCAAACAAGAAAAGAAAAATAATCAGAAATTGCCCTATTGGAAATGTATTTTTAAAAAAGATAATTAAAAACCAAAACAAAACAAACAAAAAACAGCAAAAAAACCCAAACAATGCACAAAACTAACCAAAACAAACAAGGAGGTCTCTAATCTGGATGTGTTTTCTTCAGTCTAACTGAAGCTGAATGTTTTGTACTTATCCTTGTGTAGGGGGCAATAGATGGAAGAGAAGTTAAGTATTTCTGAGTTGAGATAAAACACTGCTCTTCAAAAGGAAAAATTTCTTCACATGTGGAAGCCAACATTGGTGAGGAGAATCGTGAAGCTGGTATTTCCAGCTTAATCAATGGCAAAGATGTCCTGAGAGGGAAGGGTGGGAAGGTAAGGGTAGCTATTGAAACTTCAGACCCAATTTTGCTACCATTCATCAGTGCTTTATTTAATTTGACGGATTTTTCCAGGAGAAAATGCTAAAATGTAGTGCAATGCATGTGGTATTTTGCAGCTGAACTTGAAATGTGCCAAGTAACCACATCTGAAGGTGATGGGAGTTATACAAGCTCAGCATCTTTTGGGATATGGCTCTGTGTACACATTTACTGTGCAAACAGCTAATTGAGTTTCAAGAATGATAGAAAGAAAAGTTTATTCTCTTTCCTCCAAAAGCAGTTAATATCCTAGAATCTTTTGAGTCAAATGCTGTATTTATGATGTTCAGTTCCTCACTTAATCAGAACTAAACACTTAATTTTACACTTCATATCTCCAAAAAGGAGGGTGAATAATTTATAATGAATAATTTTATGATTCTGTCCTTCTTCTGTTCATGAATTATCTACCAGAGATCATGACTTCTCAGAGGTACTTCCACTCAGAATGATTCACTGGGTAATTCTTAGTGTTCAGCAGTTTGTTGTGAGGTTTGATATTTAAAGTTCCAGCTGCTCTGATTGGACTCATCGATATACATGATAATTACCCGCTCAATGTGTAGATGTCCTAAAATGGTGCTTTCAGGCTGACTCAATGCAAACTACTTCAGTATTTATTACAGGTTTTTTTAGCTTGCTGTTTTATTTTAGAAAACTGCTGTCAGCAAGCTTATATTTGGAGTCCGTGGATGCAAAAGAATCATCTTGATGGCATACATAACAGGACTTGAAAGTAGCTAGTGCTTTGAAACCTGTGTGCATCTCAGTAAGACAGTGCATGGTAGCAGTGTCCATTGGCAATATTTGTATCTGAGGCACAGCAGTCCTTCAAGTCTCTTTAATGCAGCACTTGTGGATGTTGAGATCAATATCTAGAAGATCACTGAGTGTTTCTCTTCGAGGCTGTTTTCAACCTGATGGGTTGTGGTTACCATAGAAGTATAGGTAGTGGATGCTTGTCTTTCCACAGGCATGTACTTACAATTGCCTGTGTTTACTGTGTTAGCTCCTATTTGCTATGAGTTAAGACATCCTAATCCAAGCACCAATATGTAGTGTCTGTCTCTGGGAGACTCATAAGTGCTTTGGCAGATGTCAGACTTTCAAGATAAATGAATAGCCATTAATCTGCGTGTTTTTGTTTTTTTATGACAGGAAGAATTAGTAACCAGCATATTCTGGATCATGTCAACATATTTGTATCTCTTCTGGAATTTTTTAAGTCTCAACCTTTATCAAACCATCGAAATACAACAGGTTGTTTAGTTAGATAGATTTACTATTTGCTCCTCAGTCCCTTCTGTGATATGAGAATGTTTCTTAACAGGACTGCCAGAGCAGCAAACTCGGTGATATGGAGAGTAGCTCATAAAAGAGAAGAGTCTTAATTTGTTGATAAGCTTCAGAGAAACAGATAATCACCCATGTAGTGTTGAAGACATAATTACATATAATTTATATCCCTTATGGAAAAGGGAAAGTTTGCTGATTATATGTAGACTAAGTTTATGTCCAACGTTTTCCTTTTAGAGGCTCAGCATGTAGCTGGACTGTGTATATGGAAATGAGTAGCATCAACACTAGAAAATGATGAAGACACCTCTGTGTCTCAGGACTTGAGACCAAAGATTTTGACAGAACCTATTTGTACCATCGAATTTAGGTATATTGTGTATGTGCCTTTATTTGTTGGTTAACCTTTTGTTGTATGGTTATACAACATATATTTTGTATAACCATATAAAGTTACATGGCTGAGCACTATAAAAAAAAACTCTGTTATGCATTCCTTATTAATCCTAAACTATTCCTGGTCTTGGCAAGTTTTCTGTCCTCTTTTTTAATATGCATGTAAAGTACTACCAGGAAAACCTGTGGCTGTAGATTTATGTAAAACAATTGAGCAGAGAGATGCATGAGTGTTTCCAAGAGACAATGTCACAAATCCAATAGTTTTGTCATTGCAAAAATCAACTGTTGCATCAAATGCCTTTTCTTAAGGTATTCTCTGTCCATGTACAGAGCACAGGATTTTCTGGGATGAGAACTATTTAAAAGCATAGGAATGTGTGCATGTTTGTGCAGACAAGTGTATGTATTCAAAGGAGGAGATCAGAAAGAAGGAATTTATGTCCACAGGGCAAAAGAGACAGCTTTGAATTTGAAGAGCAAGGAGGTTTAACCAGTATTAGAGAACAACTGATGCGTGACGAAGTTAATGTATCTTATTTAAGATGGGAAGATTATTATTATTTTAATATTATCTTCAATAGAGAGCTAATAGAAAGTAACATGGACAGGCTTTGAGTCAACTCCCCGTCACTTCCAATTCAATCGCTGGTATGCACAGATGTGTGCATACATATCAAAGGAAATCCTGAAGACTGAGGCTCTGACTGTAACTAGTCAGGACTCTGGGTTACATGCAGGAAAGTAACAAAACTTGGCTATTTTATGTCAAAAATCAGATTCTTCCCAAAGCGTATGAATGGAATAGACCAGTCTGCCAAAACACTTAAGAGAACCATCTCTGCAGAGCTATTATTTCTCTTTTTTAATATCTGCAGACAATTTCCACTGTGTGTAAAATAGCCTGACTCGGGAGCATCAGATCAGAGATCATCTTTTTTTGCACCCAGCTGCTGTAGCTGTTGTAGTACTCTGGAGGCATACACTTAACCGAAGTAGCAGGGCAGTGATCGCTGCAGAGGTCTGGGACTTCTTTCTTCATTCAAAGAACTGAAGTTACTATTGTTATAGCGACATTGAACTAATTCTTTTCTACAGAAAGAATACTAAGTAAGATAAAAATGTCATTCCTCCTTTCATAGAAAGGTCTAATCCAAACCAGTTCATTTTAAGTGTCTATGACTTCAGCAAACTTGAAGTATCTGAGTCTTCTCGTGGAAGTGTGTAATAGGATCTGGCATCTGTAGTTTTTTATTGCCTATAAGCTCTAATAAAATCTAGAAAGGAAATATGAGAAACATAAATAAAATCATATCAAATGTACTGGTGATAATATAAAGACATTGAGAAAGCACTTTAAACATTCAAATAGCTGGATACTAACTCATCTTCATAACGTATCTGTGCATTAGATGGGTAAACGTTACATCTGTTGGGGATACTGAAACTGGAGCAGAAACCAGAGGTGATTGGAGCAGAAAGTGGGATGTGAAGTTTTTCTGTTACTATTCCTTAATCTGTGTTCAGTCACACCGCCTAGACTTGTAGAATATGTACTTTCAGCTATGGTCTGGCATTTGGACTATATGTTGGCAATTTACCTTGACAGGTTTTTCAAGCTCCTTTAAAAGCCCAATTTGTGTTGAGTGAATTGTATGGTGATATTCCAGGGTCTAATTGGTCAGACTGTGTTTTCACTAGTCTTACAATAATTAAACACAAGCTGTTCTAGTGTGTACTTCTGACTGTCACTACAGTGTTTAGTATCCTGGCATTCATAGAAAGGATTACAAAAGAGAAACACTTACTAAACATTTTCTACACTTCCTGTGTAACAAAGTGACTTTGGTTTAAATTGATTGATACAATTAAAGTATGCTTTCAGTCTATGCCAAATTGCAAATTAAGAAAACTGTTTTAAAGGGGAACTCACTTAAAAATCAATTTGTGGTGTGTCCCCTAGCAGCACCAACAGCTGTTAGAGGCTGCAGGATCTGTACACAAATGACCACTGTGTGGACGGGCCCCTGAAACCCTTTGGTTACAGTTTGGCCCTGCTTTCTTGCTGAATACAATTATATCCTTTGCTTGGGTAGAGGCTAGGGAAACATCTATTAAATGCCAGGCATGAGATGCTTTAGGTCTGTGCTTGAAACATAGACAACTTCTTCATAAAAACAAAGAACTTCTTCATAAAAACAAAGAAGGAAAATAGGGCTACTTTCTATCTGTAAGGTCTTGCTGCTGAATTGGAAATTAGATGATGTGCCGGGGTTGATTTCTAGCTGCAAATGTTTGAAAGGTCTTTGCAGGAAGGTATTCAGTTAACCTGGACGAGAATTACAGAGACTTAGAGACTAAAAAGTTCATATGTATTTTCTGACTGAATGCCAGCACTTACCAGTCATGGATCATTCTCGTGTGATGTAGGTTTAGGAGTTACNCATAGCCGCCATTTAAAAATTCTCAATAAAAAACCCTTATTATTACCACTTTGGTCCATGGAATACCATGGACGATCAATGAAAGATGTGTATTTTAGATAACTATGTATTTCTAAACCTTTCAAGTTGGGAAACCTGCGGTTGGAGCCTTGTGTCTCAAGAGCAAGTCCTTCTGAAAACCTTGCCCAGAGAGAAATTTTTATATATTGAGAAATTGTCATAGAAATGGGGGTCACTTATATATCATTATTGAGTTTGGCATAGTTAGAAGACAACAAACTGCTAAGCTTACTATTTAAAAATGCAAAGGACAGTTGGTAATGCACACACACAGAGGGATGAAGTCTTGAGTTGGAGTAGCTTCCAAAGAAATTTTAATTATTGTTTTTTAAATATTATTGTGATTTCTGATAAACCTCCCAGAGAAAAGTACATTAAAGAAAAGTTTGGATGAAAGCACTATGGGCTTTGATCAGCACAGGTGATTTTTAGAGAATGACCTTTACACAGAACAGCATTAGAGTGTGACAAACACCTTAGGAGCAGAGGAAGTAAGAAGAATGCTGAAATGGCAAAAATTGTTACATGGCGGTTCCAGACTTACGGCCTCTGGACTTCGTGTAAAATGGAATATAACCAATGTGTGAGGATTCAAAGTGAGGAAAAAGTGGTAGCACTCAAAGTAGGACAACTTTCCAAGAGAAGAAAAAATGCATTGAGTACTAGAAAAAGGAGGCTATAATGATCAAGATGAGAGAATTATGAATGAATAATTATACCAGTGGAAAGTAGAAAGCAGGGAATGATATTTTGAGAGTTTCAAGGAAGAATATAGTTTGACTGAATAAACATTTTCTGAATAATGGTTTATTTTATATGAAGCCATGATCAAGAAAGGTCAGCTACATTTTCACCTCTTTAGAATTTGCCACAAATGCCAACCATATCAACTTAAATCATCACTCAGAATGTTATAGCAAGATTTTATTTTTGTATTCCCTGTTTTTCCTATATTTCTCCTCCAAACTTCTCCTTGTCTTAATTCGTACTAGTAGATAAGAAGTGTTTACCTCTGTCTTACATATCTCCGTGTCCTAGTTACTTGGTTTTTAAAATGTATCATAGGACAGTTTCGGAGTAGTAGGGATTAATCAATACTTTTTTCTTAGCTGAGTGATTCTAGAGCCTGCACCTAGAACACAGGCAGACATAAGAGTTGATGAACTCTGCTCATCTTGTCAGTGAATGGTTTTTTTTTTTTCCTTCTTCATTTGTTGTAATGTTTCATCAAAATGGCAACTGGCAGAAACTGCTCTACTATTTACAAGAAATAAAAGAAGATGTCAAATCTTGTTAAGGTCATTGAGCAAAATGGTGTGGATTTTTACATTACATAGCTGTAAGTACTGGGGAATTATGAATTTAAAAATCTATATAAGAATAAAGCGTCTGGTGAATGAATAAGAGCAATTTCTCTCACATGGATAATTTAAATACCAGCTGTCTCCATCCTAAACCATATTTTCTCGTAAAAGCTTTTAGATAGTCTGTCTGATGGTTGTGAAATTCCAGGATTTATGAACAGTGTAAGGTCTGCCTACACCAAGAAACTGAATCTTGGCTCATAATTGAGAGCCACTTCCAATGAATGGTTGAAAACAATTGCAAAAGACTCCCAGGAGAAAACAAACAATTAAGCTTTACAGACTGACTCCTCTTAAATGTCTAGTCAAAATGGTAAAAATGGCATTTTAATGGTGGGGATAAAATTTAAAGAGATAAATAAAAATGTGAAAATATTCCTCTAATTCTCTGCTGGACAGGTGGAAGGGTCTCTGAAAGTGTCTCTTCCAGTCTCTGAGATCATAGACTTAAAATAAAAATAAATCAACATAATAAATTGACTTACTCTTTTATGGTGGCTTCACCTGTACCCTACTTTCCAATATTAGTGGCAGGCTAGATAACAGACAGTGGACTGCTTTTGAATAGTACTCCAACCTTCCTTAGCTACTTGAGGTGGACTAGGAACTTCGCCTCCCCCACTATTGGAACTTGCCAGACTAACTTATACAGCTTGGAAGTAAGATGAAGCTGTATTTACAGCAAAGCGAAATTTATAAGCATATATACGCAATAGATTTACAACTATTTACAATTATATACACATTAGAAATAATACAGAAATCCAAACTCCCTCCCAAAGGAAACTGCCCAGAAGGGACTCAAAGCTACCCCCTTTTTCTCTCTCTACTTTCCCAGAGAGACAAAACAATCAGCAAAGCTTACACTGTTTTCTGTTAGCCAGGATCAGTGGAAAGATACTAGGGCGAAGTTAAGAGGAAGCGAATAGATCCAGCGACACAGACCAGAATGGGTGAGATTATTTACATTTTGGCTTTTTATCCCTCTCAGCAAACCAATGAATGCCACAGACCTCATTATTATGTTATTTTCACAACCAATGACCTAATTTCTCTCATTAAAATATTCCAATTAACCTCAAACCAGCACACTACTTTTTAACACAGATCACTGGTTTTCTTCTTTATTCTCTGGCACAAATTTTCACTTTTTATATTGGCTGTTTTTTCCCATTAGATGTTTTCAGAAAATGTACTAAAAAGAGAGGGAAAATCTTGAGATAAAACCAGGGTGCTTTGTGGATGTGGCCTTTCTGAGATCCGTGTTGGAGGGTGTAAGCTGACAATGTCTAAGAGATTCATTCAGTTCTGAGGGCATGTGTTCTTTGTAACGCTTTCTGAATGCAAGAAAATGCAGCTGGCCGGAAACCAAAATTATCCTTATCTAGAGAGTTGCATCGACGTGTAGAAAGTTTGTTTGGAAATTTTATGGATTTCAAATCCTACAAAAATGCTTCCTTTGTTTTTCAGATGAGTGTACTTTTAATGCAACACGAAAAGGAACTATGTTCTCTATTTGCAATAGCAGGAAGAGTGACAATAACTTTTGTATGTCAATGTTGCATCAGTGAAAGCCACTGTTACCCATTTATATCTATTATCATCTCCAGTTAGGTTACAGACACTTTTTTATTTCCTCAGCTGAGATGATCTTATGGCTGATTTCATCGCACTTTGAACAATGTCCAGATCACTGTTGTCATCTGATACTAGAACTGTTACGTTCATGCATGCTGTTTACCAAAGCTAGACACACTGCAAAACCAACTGTATTTCCAATAGACTGAAAAAAAAACCCCAAACAACAAAAACACCCAGAAAAGTTTTACAGATTTCCTGCTGAAATACCCTGTTTCAAAATAAACGTATTTGAGGGTTGGAACTAGATGATCTTTGAGGTCCCTTCCAACTTTACCATTGTATGATTCTATGATTCTCTTTATCCTTCATATTTTTGTTTCATATTTTAAAGAAACAGAAAATAGCTAATACTAAAATGTCCAATGAAATGACTAATTGATCTGTGTGTTTTTTCCCCCCAGATCTTTCCTTTGCAGTACTTGTAGAACTTTTCTGTTCTTAATCATAATGAAGCCAAATCTTGCAATCAAAAGAATCTACTTTCGAACTGTAGCTATTATATAATATTATTGGAAAAATGTAATGTATGTGACTAGAGAAACAATCCATGTGTTTTTGAGACTTGAAGATACTAGGCATCAGAGGTAGAGTCACTAAAAAATATCTGCATTTTCAATGCAGCCTGCTTCTAGCAACATGCAAATTTATGCTTTATTTCTATTATTTATCTTCTAATTCTGAGTGGAGGAAAGGGAATATTAAGCCCAGAGTGACTTCAGAAAGATTTGTAAGATTTTAGGAAAAGTCCTGATTGATTCTCTTAACCGCATTGAACAGAGAACTTCTAACATATGCCTTTGCATTTGTATACTGTATGTGTTACAGCAGCACAGAGTTTCTGGCCTGAGATACTGACTTGGTATTTCAGTGTGTAACTCAGCAGCACTCGTTTCTCCAAGTGTCAGTGTTCAATGACAGGAAAAAAAAAAAAACCTAACAAACCCCAACAAACTAATCTTCTTAAAATGTAGCATTTTAATTGAATGCACCAAAATATTATGGACCATAATTCCACTGAAAATTTCTGAGTGCTTTCTGCAAAACATAGTATAGTGACATTTGCATTTTACAAGGAAAGTGCATTAACTACTCTTATATGGGAAAGAGAGGTTAATTGAATTCTGAACTGTAATGGAGGTGAAATGTAAAGCTTTAATGCTCTGGAGTTCATCCCAAAATAATAATTCTGCTAATGAAATAACTCCTTTGTAATTCAGCCAGACAAAATGGAAGTGTTTTGAATCTGTGTCTACAAGAATTGATTGCTTAACATTTACGAGAGAGCTTAAATCTTAGCACTCATTAGACAACGAAGCATGTTTTAGAATTGTGGGTGTGTTTAGATATATTCCTAAACACTGTACATTTAAAAGCGTGTCCTCAAATTTGCTTTATAGTGCTGAATTATATTTTTTTTGATGGACCACTTAGAGATGCAACATATTCCCTAGAAGTATATGGTATGATGACTATCTAATGCTGAACAATCTTTCTTGAAGTAATTCTGATTGAATGGGTTATTACAAAAAATATTCATTGAGGATTTAGCTCTTGTTCCTGTTCATTGTGTGAACCATTTCTGAGCAGAGGAGCATGTACATTATTCATAAAAACCTATTGGATAATTTGGATTTAAAAAGTCAGACTATGGGCTGGCTGTAATCCACTGAGGTATTCAATAGCTAGATTGCTTTGTATCATGCTAAGATGGACTTTCATGTGGATTTTGATGGCACGTCTAAATACTGGAAGGCAAGTAGTAGGTTAAAAGTCTGTGCTGGTTTAAGACTAATTGGAATATNTAGTATTCATGCATGGGAACTCTGACTTTCATGATGTTATTATGGATATTTGAGTGAAAATCTGTTATTCCTTAAATTTTTTTGTGAACAACCACTAGTTTATGGAGAAAGTATAAAGGTAACTGATTTTGACAGTGTTTTGATATAAAAGACGTACTTTTAAAAAAACCTCCCAAGATGTTTATCTGTAATGTGTCTCCCCAAAGTGAAATGTGAATCCCCAAATTTAGCATAATAAATGTTTTTCTTCCTCCCTCTACCCACCTCTGCATGCCCAGAAAAGGCCAAACCAAAATCAACCAGTCAAACAAAAACAAAACAAAGAGAGGCCAATGGAGATTACAACTAAAGATACAGACTGAAGTCCCTAGAAGAAAGATTTACAATGGTGATTTTTATATTAAAAAAAAAAAAAAGCTTAACATCTTCATAAAGCCTTGGGTGCAACTCAAGGGAAACAAATGTTGCGTGGGTAGACTTGGTATTGTAACATATGCACCATCCAGACCACAGCTCTCCCTGCCCATATTTCTGGTGGTGTTCCAGGGAAAGAATTGTCATGCTGATATTCTGAAGGGGAGCATGTGGCCATGCTCTGCCCATGTGGCTCCAGCTTATCCTGGGTGAGTAATTGCATACACATTTTTGAGTGCCTGGTTAATCACTCTTCCAATATTCAAGTCTGAGCACTCTGACCAGTCAATAGAGAGCAATGGAGGCTTCCTTCTGAAGGTGGGTCCCCTCTGCCTAGATCTAGGCATTTGAGTTAGGTGGACAACTTCTTTCCAAGTCCCTTTCAATGACAATTAGATTTATTTTCCTTTGATAAAGGATCTATAAATTTTTCCTGTATTAGGAAAGCTCCTTTATTTGGCTTGATTTAGACATAAATTTGGGCATTAATTTTTATATATATACTTATACTAGATGGTCCTCTTTGTACCTTGATGAAATGAGAAGCTTTTTTTTTATTTCTCATCATTTGAAGTTCAGTAACTTACTAGTGTTAAAGCAAGCAGGTTTGATCCTAGTAGCCATGGGCATAAAGCAGGTTTCAAGCCTTTTCCCCTTGACAGCAGCATAGGATCTCTACTTCCCTTGAACAACAGCTGACCAACTGGGACCCTCTACAGGCAACAGCAGATGGCAAAAATGTCCCTTCTGCAGAAGTAAAGCAGAGCTGGACTTCTGCCATTGGACAATCAGGGGAATAAGAATGAGGATGGGAAGGCTGCTGGCCTTTTAAAGGAGAAGAGCTGCAGGCCAAATAAAAAATTCCTATGGATCTAATTCCCAGGCTGGCTGAACACATTGATTAAAAAAAATAACTTCTCTGTCAGAGCAGTGTGAAGACATCAGGAGATGAAGATGAACTTAATATTTTTTCCCCAGCATCTAATCGCTCTTGCAACTACAAATTGGTGTATGATTTCATATTTGGCTTCATTTCTGGCCTTACTTCTTGTCACATCTGTATTTGTTAAAGAACCCTTTAGTGCTTCCTATTTTCTCCTTTTGAAAGTGTTTAGACACTGCAATCAAGTCACTCTCAGCCTGCCCTCTCAAAAGCTAAACAGCTTGAGCTGTGAAAGTTTTTCACTTTAACACATTTTCTTCATCTCTCAAAGTCAATTTTTTATGACCTTTTTCTTCACCTTCTTCTCTTTTCTAACGTTCTTCTCAAAATTTGGCCACTAAAACTGTTGGCAGCATACCAATACTGGCCCTACGTGTGCTGCTTACATGTCCAGAGATTACAACAGACCATTTTTCTACATTGCCCAAGGAGCATGTAGTGAATTTCTTATTGGTTATCCCTGCAAAAGCCATTTTGGAATGGCATCTTTTCCACTCTATGGGTGGCACATGTACTCCTCCTTTTAGCCATATTATTTTGTGCTTGTATGTATTTAAGCACATTTTGTTTGAATAACTTAAAATCCTCTTGTGATTGCTGTTAACCATTCCACCAGTCTTTACTCCCTCCACAAACAAACAAAAGGAAAACAAACAAAGGGAATAAATGGGCTTTTTTGAGGAATCTTGCACTTATTTCATCAGGGTGAAAATAATACAAAGAAAATTTAGATTTGGGTTTTTTTTAAATGTGTACTGTTTATGACTCTTCTTGATGTTGAATATCTTGCAGAGTTCTGCTTCAGTTTCCCTCTCTCCGAATACAGAACAGGGGCATTTTGAACTTTCTAGATTTCTGACAGACAATGCTACCATTTTCACCTAAGAAGTATTACTACCTATTTGTGGTGCTTCTCTTTGTTTTCAACAAGCACAGATTGTAGGGAGCTGCCAAATCCGTTAGCTTGACAGAGGTGATGCTGACACATCTCCAGGTCCCCAGGGACAGCTAGGAGAACGCTGAGCATATGTTCACAATGGGCACACATACATCCTGTTTTCCTCTGGCTGATTAGGATGAAAATCCCTTACTGGAAAAAAACAAAACCTTATGTATGTGTACTGACATAAGCACAAAGTGGATCCCTCCAGCAGCCTTCTTCAGGTGTCCCAGTCTGTCCCATCACTCTCACTATCCCCTGGTCTCTCCTTGTCACATACGAACACCAGCAGCTGGCTTGGACCTCCTTGTTCCTCCACTAGCCCAGTGGTGTCTCCTGTGTCTGGCCCATGGGTATCGGCACCTCCTGTCTGCTGACTGGCTGGCCCTGTTCAGGGTCAGCAGTGATGGTGCACCGACACATGCACAGCAGATGCATCCCTCAGTTTCCCCAGCTGTTGGCCCCAGACATATAGGCCCTTCTGGTGTGAAACTGATTATTGCACTCAGACCCCAGACACATGCATAGAAAACTCCATCTCCCAGAAGAGCTGAAAGAGCACTCAGAGAGGAGGCAGGACAGATGACACTGGTCAGGGTCAGGCATGGCTAGACAAGCTCCTGAGCAGCATCCTGTTTGCGCACAACTGGACCCTTGTATTACCTTTTCCTGCTACCCGCACTTGTTTCCAACCCACAGTGTAATCCTTCCCTTTTCCCCTTTCAAATCCTTGTCCTAAACATTCCAAAACAGGACTTACACACTCCTCAAGTAATGCTCCCTGGCATCCCACCATCAGCTCATACCTCTGTAGTTTTCTCGGCCTATCATTTCACCTGTGGAGAGTTTTTTCTCTTCATTTATCTGGGAGACTACAGGCTGGCATCTCTCCTAGGACAGCTTCAGAGGAGACAGAGCAGGAGACTGCAGGGGCTTCAGTTTGGAATTAAGGCCCACTTTGGCCCTTGCTCCTGTCTGCTTATGGAGGTGAGCCTTAATCCCATAAACCAGCACAAACAAATCTGATTGTGTTAGTATTGATAATGCATGGTTTCATCACTGCCTCTTTATTCTTCCTTACCTACTTTCTGGAGTGCCTAGCTTGATTTATACCAACTGGTATTTATTTACATGTATGTTATCATTTGCTATCTGGGCACCTTCTCATACGTGTAGTGTCTCAAGATTTTTGTTAGGTTTTCTTTGCCGCGGAAGTGAAGCTTTTGACTTACTATTTTTCAGGAGCTTCAATTTTCACTTGCATCATTTGAGCTCCTTTTTTTGTTTTGTTTATACTTTTTTTCTCAGCTTTTGGTAATTAACACTTTGGAAGTACTGCCTATCTATCTATCTGCCTGTCTACAAAGCCCTTTGAGATTGTCCTCTTTTTGCGTATGTTGAACATAATTAGATAGCTACCACTGATCTTTCGATAACTGCCAACTTCCAGTCTAATGATTCAGTCATTTGCTTTGTTATAAAATAGTTGCCTCATGTTGGGTAAAGCATGCTTTGATTTTAAAACAGAGATAAGGGTTATATCAGAAGCTCTAATGATGATTTATTGTTAGCTGATTGGAACCTGCAGCATGTATCTGTCAAGCCGAACCCTCTAAAAAGCTATCTTTCTCCACATTACTGACATGTATTTTAAGGATTAGTTCATCCTATTCTGTAGTTTGAATTGGTGATCTGCAAAACCCCTTGTCAGAACCCTCTCTTGGGTTTTGTTAGTGAACTCGTTGATCCATGTATGTTTAAGGTCCTGCTGTTCTGAGTTATCAATAACTCTAAAACAAGTAATTATCTTCTAAAACAAGCATCCTTACAACCTCTTTTTCTTAATAGCCTTTCCCAAACAGGTTATAGGCTGTGACTTTTAGAATTCCAGATAGGAAAATAGTTCCACCAGAGTTTGGTAATGAAGGTTGTATTCAATTTTTTCTCAATGACAATTTTCAAATATTTTTACTTCTAGTGATGGTATAAGAGTAAGAGAAATATCAATTGTTTTCATTTTCTTTGGCACATTACTTCAAAACTTTTGGTATATGCTGGATTTAAATAGTATCAATTATTTTCTGAATATCTGTCCTTTCATGTCTAGTTTTCAGAGCTTTTCGAATCTTCCAGATAGCATCTAACAAGCAAATTGTTTGACTTACTTATGTGATGCAGGCCGTTTCCTCAATACGGCTTTTACTTCCAGGGGAATATATCCTGCTACTTCATGAAATTCAGACTGTCTGCTTCATACTTTCTATGCACCTAAAAATCTTCTCAAGCATTTTCTACCATTTTTCACCTCTGGGACTAGAAATATGTCATCAAAGATCACTTGATCCTATCTCTTTATCATCCTTTTTCTGAGACTAGAACAACTTTCCTGATATTTGTAACTATGTAGGTGCCAAAAATTATTCCGATTCTATTCCTGCTTGCCTTTGAATGAACTGGCCACTTTTCTCAAGGTGTTGACACTGCTAAGATAGGTTTTAATTTCAGAGCTGATAACACAAGTACTGTCAAGTGCAAACATTCCTGTGTTCTATCTTTTCATTAAGATGCCTGGACAGTATGATTCAGAGTGTTTGATAATCTTACAGTATCTATGAATTATGTTGAAAGCTTCCTGGGAATCTTTCGTCTTCTCAATAACAATAGTAGATGTGCTCTTTCTTTCTACAGTTTGTCCTAAGAATATTAAATTTCTTTCATGAGATAGCTGATTTGAAAAGAAGAAGAAATGTGCAGTTAAGAGAACCACAAGAAATTTCACAATATGGTATAAAAGCAGACAGAGGGACTAAGTGGGAGAGGGAGCGTGGTTTCTCATATGGAAGTGGAAGAGAAAAACAAGGAAAGCAAAGATCTGAGATGGTTATTTCTCTACCATTATATTAATTGCTGATTAGTGAAGATATGAGTAATATGACCCTATGCATATTTCTGTACTGGAGATATTTGTGCCCAAATCAGATATCCTAAGCTCCTTCTGTGGTCATCAGAGATAAATAGGTACTTCTGGGGCATGACTCCTCTCATCCTAAAGCAAAAGCCTGTATTTCAACAGATGAGCCTTCTTAATAGCATCTATTTCTCTTTTTTGAATACCTTAATTGTGAACACCAGGGTTCTAAATATAGATGAGATTAATCCTGTCTTAGCTGATTAGTGTCAAAATGCTCAATTTTGGGAAACAGTGTTAGTAGCTAAACACCCCTTATTAAACATGTAAGTTTCCCATGTCTATCCCCAAAACAAGAATCTTCACAGAAATAAAGGTTACTCAGTTGTGGAGAATAAGATGTTTTAAAGAACATAGTACGTCTTTTACCTGTTTTCAATGTGGTTATAAAGTTACTAATTTAAAATCATAAATCACATGGTTATCTCATGCACAGCTTATATTTTTTAGTTAATCATAATGCAAATTGGAGGAGGACAATTAGCTGGTTAAAAGCATGTGGGCTAAGATTAAAGGGAAGACAGGGGAAGGTGATGTTACAGGAGGGATCTGGTACAGGTCACCTGACCAGCAGAACTGAGCAGATGAGGCCTTCCCCATGCAAATAGAGGTGGCATCATGTTCACAAGTCCTGGTCCTTGTAGGGGATTTCAACCACTCTGACATCTGCTGGAGAGACAACACAACAAGGCACCAGCTATCCAGGATGTTCCTGGAATGCATAGGTGACAAATTCCTCTTCCAAATGATAGAGGAATCAACAAGAGAAAGTGCTGTGCTGAACCGTGTTCGCACCATTAAGGAAGGGCTGGTGGCCAATGTGAGGCTCAGGGATAACCTTGGCTGCAGTGACCATGAAACAGTAGAATTTAAGATCCTCAGGGAAGCTAGGAGGATTTAGTCCAAGCTTATGATCCTGGAATTTAGGCATGAAGACTTTGATCACTTCAGGGATCTGCTGGCCAAAGTACAGTGGTACAAAGCCCTAGAGGGAAGAGGGGCCCAGGCCAACTGATCAGTGTTCAAGGATCACCTTTTCTGTTTCCAGGTGAAAAGTATACCGACAGAGGAAGACAGGAAAGAATGCTGGGAGACCTGCCTGGATGAGTGAGGAGCTGCGTGACACACTGTCACACGAAAAGAAACTCTACAAGCACTGGAAGAAAGGACAGCTAGAATGGGGGGTATATAAGGAAGCTGCCTGAGCAGCAAGAGACCTGGTTAGAAAAACTAAAGCTCAGTTAGAATGAAATCTAGCCACGGAGGTCAAAGGGAACAGCAAAAAATTTACAGCTTTATTAACAATAAAAAGAAGACTAGGGAAGTTGTGGCCCCCCTCAGAAAAGAAATAGGTGAACTGGTGACAAGTAACATGAAGAAGGCTGAGGTTCTCAATGACTTCTTTACCTTATTTCTCACTGGCAAGGGCTCCAGCCACACTCCTGGAGTCATGGAAGATAATGGCAGGGGCTAGAAGAAAGAATTGCCCATTGTGAGTGAAGATCAGATTCATGACCCTCTAATGAACCTGAAAGTGTTCATGTCTATGGGACCTGATGTGATACTGAGGGAACTGGCGCATGAGATTGCTAAACCCCTCTCTATTATATTCCATAAGTCATGGCAGTCCAGTGAAGTCCCCATTGACTGGAAAAGGGGAAACATAACCCCCATTTTCAAAAAGAGAAAGAAGGAAGAACCATGGAACTATAGGCCAGTCAGTCTCACCTCTGCCTACTAAGATCATAGAGCAGATTCTCCTGGAGGCACTGCTGATGCAGAAAAACAACAAAGAGGCGACTGGATACAACCAACACCACTTCACCAAGGACAAATCATGCCTGACAAACCTGGTGGTCTTCTATGAAAAGTTCACAACATCAATAGATGAGAGACAGGCAACTGACATCATTTACCTGGACCTGAGCAAAGCCTTCAACACTGTCCTGCACAACCTCCTGGTCTCCAAACTGGTAAAATATGAGTTTGATGGATGGACAACTCAATGGACTAAAACCTGGCTTGATGGCCACACCCAAAGATTGGCTGACAATGAGTCCATGTCCTAGTGGAGGCCAGTGACAAGTGGAGGCCCTCAAGGCTCATTTCTGGGACCAGTCTTGTTCAGCATTGTTACAAAATTAATATAGAATATTAATTATGAATATTAATTTTGTGTATGAATATAAAATATTATGTATTAATATTCCAAAACCAGGAAAATCCTGGTAAGATTTGTTTGGATTCTCGGTCAACAGTAAGTAGTTTCACACAGGGTATTTACAGACACAGAATTAAACAGTTTAAACAATCAGAACTTGGAAAATAGGAGTGCCAAAACAGGCAAAAATTCTAACTATACCTTAGCATTAACTCTATCATGTGTACTCACGACACATTGATCCCTGAGTAAGTTTCCTGTACAAAGACTCTTCCAAAACCAGAGATTATGACCCCGAGGGTGAAAATACAAAACATATTCCAGGCAGAAGGAAGAAGAGGAGAACTGAGTTGCTTTAAGCTGCAAATACATGGCCGCTGTGAACAATGCTTTCTGCAGGCAGGAGCCAGCTAAACGATCCGCTAATGGGGCTCAGCAGGGCTGGAGAGACACTGTGGGAAAGGTACATTTTCAAATCGTTCCCTATCAAATATGCTTTTTGAAAATCAAACTGGCAAATAGGCACATGCATCACTTGTTTTGACCAATGAATTCAAAGTGTTGTGCCTCCTGTGACTACAGTGGCATGTGGAGGGGCTACACAAGACACCTGACATGTGATGCTGGCTGCTAGGCCTCAGGGCTGCTTTGCTGAAGCCAGTCCCCATTGTTCAATCTGCTCATCAACTTGATTCCTGAACCCTGACACGGGAGGTAGAGAGTGGTGGCCGAAACCAGCCTGGCAGGACAAGCATCTTCATCAGTGACATGAACAACGGCATTGAGTGCACCTCCAGCAAATTCACCGATGACACCAAGCTGTGTGGTGTGGCTGACCTGCTGGAGGGAAGGGATCCATCCAGAGGGAACTTGTCAGGCTGGAGACATGGGCCCAAGGCAAGTGCGAGGTTCTGCATCTGGGTTGAAGCAATCCCAAGCACAACTGCAGGCTGGGCAGTGACTGTCTGGAGAGCAGCCCTGAAGAAAAGGACTTGGGGGTGCTGATGGATGAGAAGCTCAACGTGAGCCACTAACGTCCACTTGTAGCCCAGAAAGCCAACTGTATCCTGGTCTGCATCAAGAGAAGTGTGACCAGCAGCTTGAGGGAGATGATTCTCCCCCTCTACTCCATTCTGGTGAGAACCCACCTGGAGTACTGCATCCAATTCTGGAGCCTCTATGAAAAGAAAGATATGGACATGCTGGGACATGTCCAGAGAAGGGCCANAGGCACCTGTAATGGCGGAAGGCACGCACCTCGTGTTCCCTGCTCCTTTTATCAACACAGCCCAAAGATCAGTTGGACCTTTGGACACGAGATAGCCAATCAAATGGCAGTTAGCCAAGATTTTGCTATATTGGGTGAAGCCATAGGCTTGCTTTAACCTTTTTTGGGCAGATCACAGGCCCTGCACAAGGCAATCATGTGCCCCCTAGCAACCACAGGTGATGGACAGACCCTGGACCCCAGACTTAGTGGCGCCAGGTCCCTTGTCCCTTTTCCCGCGGTTGCTTTCTCCCCAAAACAGAAGGAGAGAGAGCAGAAAAACATGTCTGCATAAGCCAGGATATGTACAAGCCCAAGAGGCCTGTTTAGGCCTACCACGACAAGACCTTTATGTGGCCTTCCAGTATCTGAAGGAGGTCTACAGGAAAGCTGGTGAGGGGCTTTTTTAGGGTGTCAAGTAGCAATTGGACTAAGGGGAATGGAGCAAAACTGGAAGTGGGTAGATTCAGATTGGATGTTAGGAAAATGTGTTTCACCATGAGGGCAGTGGGACACTGAAACAGGTTGCCCAGGGAGATGTGGAAGTCCCATCCCTGGAAGATTTTAAGGCCAGGCTGGATGGGGCTCTGAACAACCTGGTGTGGTGTGAGGTGTCTCTGCCCATGGCAGAGAGGTTGAAACTAAATGATCCTTGAGGTCCCTTCCAACCCTGACAATTCTATGATTCTGTGAAATTGCATACTTAGATTATGAATAAATTCCTGGTTTCTACTGACTACTTTTATTTTCCTAAGTGAACAGAAATGTCAGTAGGAGAGCCCTCAGACTTAAATTCTCCTACAGAATTTATAATGCCTAATTTTACTATAATTAAAATCTTCGCTTCTGGATTTTACCTGTTTCTAGCCCATAGGTGAAACTGTGTCAGTTTACTTATTAATTTATAAACATGAAACAGGCAATGTAGCAGAGACAAAGAATGCACATTAAAGTAACGTCTCACAGCAGTACCATTTGCAGCTGGAAAATTCAGTGTTACAATTCTTACAACTTCTTCTGCAAAACTTTCAGAGCTCTTTATCTCGAAGTGACTTTTTTCACCTGGCACTGTGTGAAGTGTTGCCTCTGTACTGAGTCACTGAACTCTTCTTTTCTGAGAGTTAAAAAGGACTCAGCCTGGTTTAGGGAACTCAGTTAAAATACTGAACAAATTAGGTTGCCTGTGGAGATTGATCTCTCAGCTTTCTAAGGCATTTCTTGGGGAAGAGAACATAGCATCTGTCAACAACCTGACGTGCTGTAATCACGAGTTGAGAAAAGGTTTTTGTAAAGACTGTGAACACGCTAACATTCCAATAAAGCTGCTTCATGCTATTAAACTTGCCTCCAGCTAGCCATACCCTGTTAACTTTCAATGTGTTTACATTCCTATGTTGGGTCATCTCTTGGGCCTACCTTGGTGGCAGTACTTCAAGAAGGAGTTGAGCATGTAGTTTTTGCCCTTGAGGGGTGGTAGGCCTTCTGAGTCTCAAAAATAGTGCCATACAGTGTCACAAGTACTGGGCTACTATGTCCAGGGACCTCACTAACAAGCCTGTTTGCATCCTCTTCCCCCTTCAAATCTAGTTTAAAGCTCTGTCAGTCACATCTGCAATCTCTTGTGCAAAGACTTTCTTCCCCCTTTTAGAAAGGTGTCTCCCATGAGGTGCTTTAGGATAACAAAACTTGGTTACAGCATACAAATCACTAGGATAGTTGCTGTATTACATGAATTTGTAGTGGGTGTCATCTTGAGTAACTAAATGACTGGACTTAATCAGGACTGAGGACATGCATCTAGTGTATCAGATGGAGCATGCCACTGAGCATCTCTATGACTTCTCCTGAGACAGCAGGGCTAGGAGGTGCTTTCTAGAATACAGTTTTCAGGGAAAAGGAAGCATAACAGATCTTGCAGATCTTTAAGGATCTTGCACAGAGTGCAAGACTTCTCAATCCCCAGGTGTAAGAAATTAAGCAAGAAAGGGAACAGAGCAATATGACTGAGTCAAGACCTAATGGTCAAAACAAAGGGCAAGATGGAAAAGCACAGGCAGTGGAAGCAAGGACAGGTATCCTGGGAATGCTGCCCTGTTGTGTAAGGATGAGGTCAGGAACGCCAACATGCAACTGGAGCTGAACTTGGCAAGGGATGTGAAGAATAACAACAAGGGCTCCCCCAGGTATGTAAAGCAGAAAAGGAAAGCTAAAGAAAGTGTACCCCCATGACAAGCAAGAATGGCAATCTAATAATAACAGGCAAAGATAAGGCTGAGGTGCTCAGCAACCTTTTTGCAACAGTTTTCACTGACCACATCTCTCTTCACATGTCCCCATAAGATGAGGACCAGATGGGCAAAGTCCTTCAGACTGTAGAAGATCAGGTTCATGACCACTTGAAGAATGTGGACATACATGTGTCTATGGGATCTGATATTTGCTGAACAGTGAATCGGCTGGATGATTGCATCCAGAGAGTAGCAATCAACTCCTGATGTCCAGATGAAAATCAGTGACAAGTGGTGTCCCTCAGGGGTCTGTGTTGGGACCAGTGTTGTTTAATATCTTCATCAGTGACATAGATAGCAGGGCAAGTGCACTCTCAGCCAGTTTACAGATTGTGCCAAGCTGAATGGCATGGTCAATATGCCAGTGAGATGGGATGCCATTTAGAGACATCTAGACAAGTTCAAGAAGTGTGTCTGTGTGAACCTCATGAGGTTCAGTAAAGGTCCTGCACTTGATTTGGGGCAATCCTTGGTGTCAATACATACAGGAAGGTGACGTGGTTGAAAGCAGTCTTATGGAGAACAGCTTGGGGGGACTGGTGGATGAAAAGTTGGACCCAAGACAGCAATGTACGCTCACAGATAACAAGACAAATCTCATCCTGGGCTGCATTGAAAGAAGCGTGGCTATCAGAGCAAGGGAGGTGATTCTACTACTCTGCTCTGCTTGAGACCTCATCCAGAGTACTGTGACCAGCTATGGAGCTCTCTGCACAAGAAGGATGTTAACCTGTTGGAGTGGGTCCAGAGGAACACCACAAAAATGATCAGGTCTTGAATACTTTTCCTATGAGGACAGGCTGAGAGAACTGGGGTTGTTCAGCCTGGAGAAGAGAAAGCTGTGAGGAAACATTATTGCAGCCTTCTAGTACTTAAAGTGGGCCTGTAAGGAAGATGGGGACAATCTTTTTAGCAAAGCCTGTTGCTAATGGTTTTAAACTAAACAAGGGTAGATTTAGAATAGATAGAATGATGATTTTTTCATCAGGGTGGTAAAACACTGGCACAGGTTGCCCAGAGAGCTGGTAGAAGCTCCATACCTGGAAACAGTCAATGTCAAGTTGTGTGGGGCCCTGAGCAATCTGATCAAGTAACAGATGTCCCTGCTTGCTGTGGTGGGGATGGACTAGAACTTTAAATGTCTCTTTCAACCTGAAGGATTCTAAGATTCAATGATTCTATGTGTGGATCATAGTGCTGAGAAGGACTGGAAGGGATTCAATGATTGTAGTTCATTGCAATTGCAAGTAACGATGTAACAACTGTAGAACAGTCACTCTGCCTCATACTGGAGATCACAGTTTTCTGTAACACACTTTAAAACTTCAGAAGACCACCGCTTGCCACAGGATCCATAACCTCCGCACAACATATGAGAGAAAACAGTAATTTTCCATGTTCTTGGCTCTTTGAGTAGCAGGAAACTTGTATTTGAATTTTTCTCTTCATTCTTGCCTCCACCTTCCTGTATCCCTCCCTCTGCTCCACATTGTGCTGGTTTAAGACTA
>WBNM01028372.1:0-129375 GCA_013399055.1 Ramphastos sulfuratus
TGATGGCAGAAGCATGCACCCATCCAGAAGGTGAAGAAATGGTATCCTTTGCCAAAATGGATATGGAGGTTTTAAGTTCCTCCTTCACCTGTTTCATGGTATCTTTTATCTCTTACCCAGAGTTTGTATGGCAGAGAGCAGGGCAGAATGCGACAAGCTGTCCTCTATCTGCTTCATTTGGTCACTGAATTTACCAACAGTGAGAGGCCTTTCATTATCACTCTTTGCTAAAAATCTGCTTGCCAAGATGTTAGTGTAAGATGAAGGAGCAAGTTTAATTAGCTTCTTTGTGAGATCTGTTCCAACAGGAATGTCATCAGGCTTACATGTACCATGATCTCCATAAAGCACTTCCTTCACAGCAAACTCCTTCAAAAGCTTAATTCCCTGCTTAATTGTGTTCCACTTCAAAGGTGCCCATCACAAGTCATCTCAGGAAGGATATCTCATTACGACAGCCAACAGGAGGTGTGTCCACATGCTAACCTTACTGAGAGGGGTTGCTAGGTATTTGTCAATTCCACTCTCTTTTATAAGTGGTCCTAGCTGCTTTGCAGACTTGTCTCCTACCTGTAGGGCATTTGCACCAATCACATGGCATCTCCCTAACCAGCTTAGGATTGGCTCTCCTGATTCCCTTGAATACTGCTTTCTAATTTCCCTGACCCCTTTCAGAGGATCACTGGAGCTCTGGGTATCATACTTCTCTTCTTCCTCTGGTTGTGCTTGGCCTAGATACAGAACTTTCTTAGAATACTCTTAAAGTCCTCAGAGCCATCCTCCTTCTTGGCAGCCATTTTCATATAACACTTTTTGTCACTATATTGAGGTCTAAGTAAGTTAGCTAAGTCTCTTAAACTGTATTTCTCTTCTTCCTCAGAGGTCCCTTCTCCTAAGTCATCTTTTGAATCACTCCTTGTCAATTGTTTAGTTTTGGCTTGTGCTTTCGCTGGAGGAAGAAAAGCTTTCGATGTGCTCTCCAGGGGGTCTGAATCTCTGAGGGTCTGAGCTGCTGGTGCCTGAGGATTTGAACTAGGTATAGAATCAGAAACAGCAGAAACTCGAATAACAGCTGGTCTTTGGCTGTCTGCCATGTTACTGTCAACAACTGAGACTTTGGCGGTTGTCCCAGAATCTGCAGGAGGAGGTGTTTGTACCATGGTGGACATGGCGGATCACCCTCGATCTCCCCCTGAACAGCTATTGTTTTGAGAAAAGTGCCCATTATCAGTTCCAGGAGTTCAGCCAAATTCCACTATCTTGTTCTCTGAAACCTGCAAACCTTTAGAACTTTGTTTTCTGCCTCTACCCGATTGTTTTCTTAAAGAAGCTACACTGGAATGTTTGACACATAATGCAGCAATTAGACATAAAGCTAGAATTATTAGGGCTATGATTATACATGGTAAGTATACTACCGTATTACAAGTGTAAAACTTGCTACAGGGGTCTGAAAGTTCACTTTTCTAAAAACTGAAAGTTTCACTTTTCACAGATAATTATCATTAGAGACTTAGAAGGAGTTTCAGAAATTGTAACATTTCCTGACTTACTAACAGTGGAGTTGCTAATAGTTTCAGTAATATCAAACCCAATCCAACCCAAACATTAGTCTCCAAAGTCCATAAACATCCTTCAAGCTTTCTCCACATCATATAAAAAATTAAGGAACCAAGCTTCACAATGATCCAGTGGTGGAGACATCAAAGGAAAAATGGCCAGGAGATGGCCCAAGTGAGATAAATAGTTTCATCTTAACCTCCAAACTTAATTAGCAATAAATTAAATTAAATTAGCCTCACTTGGAAGTGTCGAAATAAGATGTAGTTGTTTGGGTGTTACCCCCCCCCCCCTCCCCCCCAAGGTTAAGAATTCACACAGATTAAACTTAGCCAGCTGGAAGTTAAAGAATGAAGCTGTATTGCACTATTACAAGCATATATACACAATATATACAGATATATTTACGACTATATACAGTAATATTCAAGTAAAAAGTAATACAGAGATACAAATACATCCCCCAGCAGCTAACTGCCCAGGAGGGGCTCCCAATCACCCTTCTAACACCTCTTGCTGACCCTTTCCAGCTCACTCTGCACATAAGGGAGATCCTGAGATAAGGGAGAGGGTAGAAAGGGCGGAAAGAAGGTGGAAGGGTAGTTGAGAGTCCCTCCTGGGCAGTTTGCTGCTGGAGGGTGGTATTCATATCTCTGTATTACTATTTACTTGCATATTACTGTATATAGTGGTAAATATAGCTGTATATATTTCACTTGTAAATTGTGAAAAGCCATAAACACAGCTTCATTCCTTAACTTTCTCCAGGCTGAGTTTAGTCTGGGTCAATTTCTAACCTTGGGGCGGGGCTGGGTAACACCCAAAGCACTACAGCATTGGATGAAACAAATAGCAAAATTCAAATGTCAATAGAAGTAAATTCTTTTCCACTTATTTTGTGATTGTTTTGTTTGATCTTAGAAATGTAACACAGGTGCAAAAGAGGATTTGAAATAAATTAATTTTTTTAAAGTTTTGATGGGTTGGTTTTCCACTTTGGGGATTTTACCCTCTCTTTCCATTAAAAAAAAAAAAAAGAGAGAGAGAGAAGAAAGATAAATAATGGGGTAAATCAAATCACAAATGATTTTGCTTTATCTTCAGATTCAGTTAGAGCATTTTCCATTTTGAATTACTGCACTAAGAGCAGGAATATCTCCATGTATCTGAAAACTGTTGTGATGATTTTCTATATCTCAAAAGTTTTGAGTTTTTGGTTTTGGTGGTTGGGGGGTTTTGTTGTTGTTTTTTGTGGGTTTTTTTTTTTTTAGGGGAAAACATACACAAACCACTTTAGCTATGCAGAATATAAATCAAATCCAATCTCATTCCAATTATGGCAACTTGCATTTTCTTATTCATTTCACAGAAAACAGACAATTAAAATGAGAGTTACTTCAGCAATGCATCTGCACTTCCAGACTTTAGCCTATGTCAGTATTTTTATAGTGTACTTCCTCAGCTAATGGTTTAGCAAAAATTATCTTTTCCTACCATTTTCTATAAAAGGTCTCTGTTACCAAATGCAGCTTTAGAAATGTCTTAGCTTTGAAAACAATACATAGAAATAGACACTTGAAGACTAAGGCATTTATACAAACCCAAAGTAATTTCTTGGGGCCAGAAACAACCATCCGGGAACTTTATCATTTACCAAATTGGGATCTTGTCAAAGTGCCCAGAAAAGGACTTGCTCAGAGCATCTTTCTGTAGCAAGCAAATGCAGAGCCTATTTCTTCTGTACAATATTCCTTCTCAGCCCTGCAGGTACATTAACATGTGTTTCTGTGTAATAATGTGCACTTCTGTGCAATAAGCTTGCAGTTGCCAAATGCAGCTCCAGCTGAGAAGCCTTCACATCACCCCAGCCCCTCACCAGCACTTTCCAGCTTTCCTGTTCAATCTGCTTTACTTGAGTGGGCCAGAGAAAGGTGAGAAGATGAACTGTAGCACAGCACTTAAAGTAAGGCTTGGAGCCCAGTCACTGCTTGCTAAGTAGTTGTGTAGCCTGTATATGACATCATGATTTCAGCTCAGACACTGCAGATCCTTCTGTGGCCTAAATTATTTCTGAAGTCAGGGTTTGGTTCCCAGTCTCACTCGCAAGCTTTCAGAAATTTTATCTGCTTTTAATTACACTGTTACAGGACTGCTAGCCTTTCCTAGGAACATTGCTACATACAGGAGGGGCTCCTGAACATAACTGCACATTTTCAGTGTTTGTACTTCCACCCTGCCATGCCTGTTCCATTCCTTCACCCTATCAAGCAGTTCCTCATGACAGTTATCCTGCACATTATCACCAGCTACCTGCACAAGCATCTTCATATTTCATGTTAACTGCTTTTAGCCCCTGAAAATTGACATCACTCATGGTAGATGGTCAAAATCCTTCACTCTAAACCATTCCTGTTCTTTGACTGGTACAATTGGTCAGTGTTAAATCTTGTCAAAGTTCTCCCATGTCAGTTGGATGCTCACCCCAAACTTCTTAGACTCACTGGATAAGGAATTGGCTGGATGGCTGCACAGAGAGAGTTGTGATCAAGGGCACAATGTCCACCTGGAGACCAGTGACAAGTGGCATACCTCAGGGGTCAGTGCTGGCACCAGTGCTGTTTAACATCTTTGTCAGTGACATGGACAGAGAAATCAGTGCACCCTCAGCAAGTTTGTAGATGACACCAAGCTGTGTGGCACAGTCGACTTCCTAGAGGGCAGGGATGCCATCCAGAGGGACCTGGACAGGTTGGAGAGGTGGGCCCAGGGCAACCTCATGAAATTCAACAAGGCCAAGTGTAAGGTCCTGCACCTGGGTAGGCACAATCCCAAGCACAAATACAGGTTGGGTGGGGAATGGCTGGAGAGCAGGCCTGAGGAAAAGGACCTGGGGGTCTGGGTTGATGAAAAGCTCAACATGAGCCTGCAGTGTGTGCATGCAGCCCAGACAGCAACTGAGTCCTGGGCTGCNCAGTTATTCTTAACTGAGAACCTTTAATTCTTAACAAGAACTGAACTTTTAACAAAATCATGTAGGGGCTCTGGACCTTAAATTGCGTATTCAACTGCTTTGCACAGTCCTTTGTCCAAAGACAACTCATAAATTTAAGGAGATCACTTAATGTTAAAGATACAACCTTTTTTACAGAGAGGAAAATTTAATTTTGAGCTCTACTCAGTCACTGGTACCTATTGACAAATCTGCTAAATATTTTTTTCCTTTACACTGACATATTTCTATTACAGCACAGACTTTTCCACAGATTTTTGGAATACCAGTCTGTGATCTCTGCTGTCCTCTCAGAGAGGATCATTATTCACAACCTCACTAGCTGCAGCTTCTTGATACAACTTTTCTTCACGTTCATACTTCTACATCTGTGGTTTTGATTAACCTCCCCAGTCCTTTCTCGATGTCTATTTCCAACAAATATTTTGCTTATTTCCTTTAGATTTTGCATATGTATTTCTTTTGATCCAGCTAGGATCAGTAGATGAAGATAAAATGCTTTGAGGAAAAGCTTTCCTTCTGCTTTTTTCCTCCTGCTTTTTATTTTGCACAGCTCTCTTCACTGGCTCTTCAGAAAGACATTCTGATGGCCTTTTAGATATACAGGCAAGATAATTTTTAAAGGCTCAGCCACAGGCAAGGTGAACAAATTTGTGGACAGGCAGGGAAGAAGAGATAACTTGTTTTGTTACTGTTCCTTCATTTTCTTTAGATACTTCTTTTCTGAATTCCTATAAAAACATACATCCCAGCGAGTGAGGAAATAGTAGAAGAGAAATAGGAAAGTACAGACAGTGCATTTTCTCTTCAAAATATTTAAAACATCTTGTGCTGCTTCTTTGCAACAGTGAAGATTGATGTCTTTTTTAGGATAATGCTTTAAGGAACCACATTACAAAAAATACCAGCTTCCTTTCAGCTACTTCTCTGCATGTGGCAGGATACTGGTGAAAATCAGCAGATTTGGGATGTTAATGTTCAACCAGGTACAGTGAAGGTTGCAAAGCACTTAAAGACAGATCAGCTTGACAGACTCTGCACTCCAGCCTATTTAGCCAGGCATGTACTTTAGTTGTAAGTTGCCTTGTTTAATTAGCTACTGAGGTGTTCCATCTTAATCCCTAGTGCCTCATGCCTCATAGGATGCAGAAGCAATCACTGCTTGGGACTATGATGGAGCAGGGCTTGATTGTTCTACAAGATGTCCCATGGATGGGGACCAGACACTGTTGATTAACTATTAACTTTGCAATTCTTAACATCAGGCTTTTTTTCTTTCAGTGATGCTTTGGAAAGATCTGAAATGCTGTGTAGAAGATGACAGATTGCTTTGTGTATTTTAAAAAGGGCTGATTACAGCAGGCTCTATCACCAGAGCAATTTAGGAATGATAAAAACATAGGAAGTGATGGTGAAAATTCTACAAGACTTCTCAAAAAATACATACAGACAGAATCACATTTGAAATATGTATAAAGATGTCTCTATTGAATGTATTTCTATGAGAATACATATACAGGATTAAGGCATACCTTGCTGAAAACTCCCACAAAAACAGTTTCTAGCAATCAGCCAAAATCATCACTCCCTAGATTTATGTTGCTTTTACAGAGGGAAGAAGAGGGACTTGTGGAAGTAAAAGTAGAAGTGGTCTGAACAGCAGAGAACCGGCTGCAGATGTTGCACTGAAGTCCTTGTTAAAATAGGTATTATCAGCATGGTGTGTTCATTGCAAAACCACTTGAAGTCTTTTGTACCGTTGACTCTTTCCATCCTGAAATATCATCACAATTTAATTCTCAGATGCTTCAGAAGGATTTATAGGACCTCTGCTATAGAGTACTTAATTGTATTTATGAGGATAGGTTATACATTTAGGTTATTTTAGCTTATTAGTTAATTAACTCTAGATTTTTAAAACCTACCACTTGCTTCTGACTCCAAATAACTATGTAAACAAGAAGTTATCATTAGTGTCCACAAAGACAAGTTTAGTCCAGAGCTGGCTGTTACAACATTCATGACATGAATCAGATTTAACTGTTCATTCCTCTGTCCATTCCTCTGACCTCTGGGCATTCCTTAAGAAAGCATTGCAGAGAGGAGCAGAGCAATCAAGCTTTGATATTACCACCAAGCCTTCAAATTTCTTTAGCCATTTCAATTTGTGGTTAGGTTTTGTAAGACCACAGAAGAACACAGACCTCTGGTGGTGATCTGCACTTAATGCTGGGCAGAGATCCAAGTTTCATGATCTGATTTCATGATCCTTAATTCAAGTAAAAAGTGATAGAATGAGAAGAAATGGCCTCAAGTTGCACCAGGGGAGGTTTAGGTTGGATATTAGGAAAAATTTCTTCCCTGAAGGGGTTGTCAAGCACTGGAATAGGCTGCCCAGAGAAGTGCTGGAGTCCCCATCCCTGGAGATATTTAAAGACATTCAGAACTGGTGGTGAGTGACATGGTTTAGCAGCTACCCGGTAGTGCTGGATTAACAGTTGAACAGATAATCTTAAAGGTCTCTTCCAACCAAAATTATTCTATTATTTACATGGTTTTGCAGCATGGTGGAACTGACATCTTGATTTACAACAGCACAGATGTCATGTCAATCCTGACCATGAAAACGGCCAACATGATGTTTTGCCCAGACCAGGTCATTGTTAGTGTCTCCAGACACTGAACTCCTATTGACTGATGAAATCCAATGACAGCAATGAAAAAGCACTCACCAACCTAAAGGGAGTCAGCCTAACTTTCTCAACTTGGTATCTCCCCATTTGTTCAGGAGGAAAGGGATATTGCTCTGCTTCCTCTGAAGAGTAATGCCAGTCCTTCAGCTGCCACAGCTTTCACCCAGTGTGCCCACTGAAAGCAAACCTACTGAAGAACACTTCACCTATTGAATTTGCCCCAAACGCCATCAGTTTCACAAGCTTAGCAACAACAGTAGAAAACTCAGGAAGCTACTGTCTCCTGCCTAAGATGCATGGCACCTGTGCCATGTGAGCACTTCCCACCCATTACATGGCACACACAGCCCTGTAACTACATAAGGATCTAAGGTCACAGTTAGACTTTTCTGTACAAGTGAGATGACCATTTTTGTCCCAGTCTTTCCTCACACCTCCCTAGTCTGCAATGGCTTGAGTGTACTGAATTTCAGGACACACTGAAGAAGCCTGTCATTTACCAAGTACTCACATAGGCAACTTTTAAGGAGGTTCTTGAAAGTTTTTGCAAGGCACAGTTATGTTATTTTCTTTTTCCTCCCAGTTCTTTAATTGACACGGAGTAAAAGTTGTGTGATTTACATGTGCCTGGAAAGGATGGAAGCAGCTATTTTTAACTGTATCACTTGCTTTTAATTCCAGCATTCAATTAGACATATATTTTAGCTTCAGGAAACTTTCTTTTCAAGAGGTGAAATGCCAGCACAGTACAGTAGCAGAACCATTAGCTGTCAAAATAAAACGGGCTTCATATTCACAGAACAACAAGATCAACTACACACGACAGAAATAAGATGGCAGTGCACTTTTACTTTCCAGCAGCTGGTGCAGTGTTTTATGTATTAAATTTAATAGGCATTTTACATGGGATGTCAGATATTTTTGTCTCTGCAAATAGTGTTCTTCCCTTAAAAAACAACAAACAAACAAAACCCAACACCAACAACAACCAAAAAAACACCCCAAAACCAACCACCCCCAGAAAACCCACCAAACAAACATATTTAAAGCTCTAGGTTTGCTGCTGCTTATATAGGGAAATCATTTAGGAAGAGCACGGAATTGCAATCTTACACTAGCAATGACTAGGTAGCAATCATTTTTAAAAACAATGTCACAAAAGCTATTTCGACCCTGTCACTCTTAAGAATAATTAGTTTCCATCAAAGCAACAGATTATCTGTTCATGTTGTCCACTGGGTCATTACAATGGGCAACCAATACAGATAAATGGTATCTAATCTTTTCTGCTCTTCTATTGGACTGATTGATGGTTATAACATCTCCAATATTACAAGGCAGAAAAATTATGCTGACATTTAGAAGCAAAAGCACAGAAAGATAAAACTAAGTACAAAGCACGATAAGAAAAAAAAAAGAAAAGGAAAAACAAAGAAGAAAGAAATAGCTAAAGACAAATAGAACAGAAAAACAAATTACGATTAAGCTAAAAGAGGATTATAGAGGGGAACGGCTATACGTTGTGGGTGGCAAGGACCTCAATTAATTATAGAACATGAAGGGAAATCCAGGCATTTCCATGAGACGTTACTAAAAGACACATTGACTGAGCTTTCTTTACATGCTATGCCTTAGAAGAAGGTAAAAGGATTTCCCTGGTATTGATTTTTTCCTGGAATTAGCTGACTTTAATACATGAAGAATAACAATCAGAGTTGGCTGGGTAACAAACAAGAAAGAACAAATTGCTGCCACTGCCACTCACATTTGTGAGCTTCCATAGATTATTGCCTTTTTCAATTTAACATTTGTTCACAATGCTTGTCAGAAATCACTAAACCACAAAATATGCTCTAAGCTAAATTCAGCAACCCTATCAGTTATTTATCTACTGTACAAATAATCACCACTTTCAGATGACCTGATCAAAAGTATTAGCAACGTTAACTAGCTGGCTGGATCTGCAATGTTCTTGTGAGATGCTAAATGCCGTAAGCTGTTCCCAGGGAGGGATCAAATACTCAGCTTTTTGGAGAATCGGCCTTTTCCCCCCTAGCACTAAAGTTACCCATCTCACCCATGTTCATCTGCTACATCCTCTATTGCACTAGCTTTGCAGCAGAGGCAGGATCACCATGAGATCATGATTTGGTTGGGAATTAATTGGCCAAGGCAGGAATTATAAAAATAGAATTACTTTTATTTTCCTTAAATTTCCCCACCCCCAAACTATATACAGAAGTAAAGGTTTATTTACAGGTTCTAATCTGGTCAGGAAATCTTCACAAGGATGTTTATGGGCAAGTTTAGTAATGTAGGAAAGTCAGAAAATGGAAAAGCCTAAGCTACAAGACAGTTTTACTCCACTTATAAATCAGGCTGAGCAGAGAACCTAGGGAACACAAGATTTTACTCATGGAGGTGAAGTAGGAATTTAGAGATGATCCCTCTTGAGTATCTCTGCAGCAGCCTCTGAAACTGTAAGCTATATTCCAGCTGTGGATTCACACAGCAAAGTCTGATGCAAATAAAACCTGCCAAAGTCAATGTCTCAGACACAGCTTCCATGAGGCAGATTGTGGAGTGGCACTGCCCTAGTAGCGCAGGGAAAAAAGCAAAACTGCTGCCATGTTCCCCAGCTTGGGGTAGTGAGCAGGAAGTCAGGACACTGTGCTCCGAGAGAAGCCAGGTCTGGGTACTTCTGGCAGCTCTCTCTCAAATGTACCTAAGGACTTGCCAAACTCGCAGACTCGTGGGGGAGCAGCACAAGCTCTGCAAGAGCGGGACTGCAGCAGAACTGCACAGAACGGAGCGAAAGCAGGAGCCATGCGCTTTTTTCCTCACTCTATTTACAAGCTTCTTAGACAATGTGTCTGTTGCCATATATACTGGGCACAAAGAATCCAGCCAGTCACTAGCTGATTCCAGCACAGGCTTTCTCACAAGTCAGTACATGTGGGGAAAAGGGCACCTTTTGCTGTTCCCCGCTTCAAGCCTGTAAGGGAGCAGGGGCGGGGAAAGCAGTTTCGTGCCTTCTTCCCCCATTCAAACCTCCAGGACTGAGGCGGAGGGAGGAAGGGATTTGGAGTGCCCCACAACAGACCAACACTCCGGAGTACCAAGATGAGGATGAGGTTGATTGTCTGTATGACAACCTGTGGGCTGAGGGGCCTTTAAACATCTTCTTGTTGATGGAGATAAACAAAAAGTGTCAGCTTTTCTGTGATGGCCTAATCCTGTCCCTGACAGCCTGTTATATAAAATCACTGTGTGAGGACCATTCATTTAAGACTTGGAGGAAAGAGGGTTTGGCACTGCTACCTATTGTGTAGGCAATCATCAAAAGAAACTTCAAGACAGTGTATTTCTCACCAGTATTATTTATACCAACACAAGAAAAGCAAGCAACTCCATACTAATCATTAGTACTACACTATGGCTGGCTTCTTTCCAAGACAGTAACTTCCTGTATGCACGTGCTTAACAACGTACAGTTATCATCTTTTGAGGAGTTTTGTATAGCATTAACATTTGACTATGAAACAATTTTCTGTTGTGATGAATGTGTCCACAAAAGGCAAACCTCCTCAATCTGTAGATCCACAGTTAGATAGATACCTTCAAAATTATGCTGTGAGAGATATTTCTTCTTGTGCTCTGGCATTTGCCTTTGTGATTTATCAGAGACTGTCTGCAGTTTTGACCTCTGAAATGTTGTATGTCAGCTGATTTTGCCATTTCTCTCAGAATCAGAGCAACAGAATGTCTCAGTATGCAAACATTATTTGGAAAAAAAGCTTACAAAACATTTAAGGGTAAGAGCAGATATGGTAAGCCTTAAGCAGGTGTGAACCAAATAGTTTCTCCACTACAGCAAAGTTCAGAGATGAATGCCTGGATAAAGAACCATCTTTATATTTGCTGTCACTGATATATTTTCAATTTTCATTTTTAGACTCATCCACCAGGTCAATGCTTCTGGGAAGGATAAATCATAGAACTACACTCACTACATTTATAATTTCTACCCAGAATGAAATGTTTTCTCCATTAGTGAGAAGATAAGATCTCAAAACCTTTCCTGATCTCAAATACAAGCAAAATACCAGAATCTTGATACATTTTCTGAATGAAAACAAAACAACTAGACAACATTTCCTCATGCCACTTGTAGTATTCCATTAATTTCTAAAAAGGACATCTTACTGCTACATGCTTACTTCACGTGTGGTTTGGAATTCAATTTTGTTTTGTTGTTTTGTACTGCGCAGATGTATTTTTCATTCTGTAAGACAGACCATTTTAAGTTCAGAACACTAAAACCTACTCATTTAGAATGAGAAATTTGTTCAGATCAATCTATCATAGAGCTTTCATTCCACCAGGTGTGGTTTTGAAAGGGAAATATTTAATTTAAAAGTTTGTAACTTCTCTGATAATTATTTATTTAGATTTGTAAAAATTACTGTAAATATTGCTCTTATGGGCTAGATCAGTGATGAGGGAGTATTACAGAATATATAATACCTGAAGTCATATTTCAAATATTAACCTATGAATGTCAGGTTAAAATAGGTGCCTGCAACTAAATAGCATGATACAACATAAAATTTCTGAATAAATTGCAAAAGTATATGCACAAGTTCCAAAATCTATGGTTCAAAACTGTCCAGATTTTGTTGTGATAACTTGAAAACAAAATTCCCTATTACAGAGTTGTGCTTAAGTTGATGTGGTGCTATAGACTTGACAGTGAGCCATTTCGCTCCAGCCCTTTTTTTAAGGGCTGAAACACCTCTGCTATGAGGATAGGCCAAGGGAGCTGGGGTTGTTCAGCCTAGAGAAGAGGTGACTCCAGGAGCACCTTATTGCTGCCTTCCTGAAGGGATCCTACAAGAAGGCTGGAGAAGGACTCTTCACAAGATGGTGTCTAGCAGTAGGACAAGGGGGAATGGTCTGAAGCTGAGGAAGAGTAGGTTTACACTGAATCTTAGGAAGAAGTTCTTTGGTATGTGGGTGGTGAGACTCTGGAATAGGTTTCCCAGGGAGACTGTGGATGCCTCCTCCCTGGGGATGTTCAAGGCCATGTTGGATGAGGCCATGAGCAGCTGAGTCTAGTTGAGAGGCATCCCTGTCCATAGGACAGGGGAGGATGGAGTAGATGACCACTTCCAGCCTAAGCCAGTCTATGATTCTATCATGCTTCTATGATTCAATTTTTTTCTATTGTAATCCAAGGCATTAGCAGACATTAGAGTCTGGTTTGATTTATTTTAAATTGAAATTTTCCTTCCCAAGTCTCTACAACAGAAAAACATATCATGGGTTTTTTTCAGTTGTACAATAATTTGGTAACGACTTTTTAAATTTCAGAAAAAATTGCTACTAGCATTAACTTGTAAAAGACAAAGATTAAAAAATGAAGTTACAGTGCTTTTGTTAAAGTTTAATGAATGTTATGCTTCAAAGTTTTGATTCTCCTTTTTCACTTTTTTTTTTTGCCTTAGACTATCAAATAACTTCAGAGTTGGGCTAACTATGATTCAGATGGATAAAACAGATCGGTCTTTCACTTAACCAGTAGGAAACAACAAAGCTTATCCCACTTCTTCAAAGCAAAAGCAAATCCAAATCTGTTCTGAAATTGGGAGCTAATGTGAGAATTTAATGGAAGAACATTGTAAAGAAAGCAAAATTTTGAGGCAGCTGGAAGGGGCTTATGCTTCTGAACAAGGAAGTCATCATCTGATTCTTTGATCTTTTCTTTTCTCAGTGAAACTCCTTATGTACATAACCTGAATTTTTTTAACTCTTATTACCATGTAATCCTACAAACTAGGACTTGTGCAAAATCCTCCTGCCCCATTTTTTTTTTTTTTGTTACTCGTTCAAGTAAATGGAGTAATGTAATTCTGAGACTGAGTATTAGCTTTTCCTCTCAATGGCTCAAATTATAATACTTAAGTTTCTTCAATATGCCCTCTATTTTTAGAAAATAATGGAATCAGAATAAAAAGATGAAACTTTCCACAAATGAAGAGTCAGATACAACACAGATTAAGTCAATCAAAATCCTTCCAGATTTTTTAAACATTTTGTTTGATTTTTTTAAAAGTCAATTTATATCCCTACATGAAAAGTCACTTGGACTAAAAATGTAACTTTTAGTTTAAAAAATACCCAGAGAAACATTTCCATAATTTCAAAGCTTTTCTTCTGTATTTTTTTTAAACAATTGCTGTGTTAAAAATAAATATGGAGAAAGAAATTTAAAAAACCCAAAAAACCAAAAAAAAAAAAAAAGCAGCAGTTTTGATTTCATACGTCCATTTTCTGTGGGGAAAAAATGTTGAAATCACATTGACTACTAACAGCCAAGGCGACCTTTAAACCTGTAATAGTTACTGGGCAGGAAGATAATTCTTCTCAGGCTCTGTGACTTTGTGCAAATTAAGAGAGATCTAAGTTTCAAGAGATGATAATGCTCTGATGCTACATGTGATATGGCTGAGTGAAAGAATGTAAAGTAGGAGGATAAGAAATTGTTTTATCTAGTTTTTTCTTCCCTTCTGTTGTCTGTTTATGCTGTGACATTTTCTTGTTTTAGCTCTCTTCTGCTTCTTTGGAAATTAAATGAGATCCAGTATCTCAGAGACTACTGGCACTTATGGATTAGTAAGACTAACATAAAAGCAATTATCTAGGAAAAAGGAGAAACTAACTGCCTGAATCTGATTTGGAAAAAAAAAAGAAAAAAAAAAAATCTTCCACCAACAATTGACAGCAAAGGTGATTTTTGATAAAGAAATCCAGGCTTGGAAAACAGAAGACAAGAGAAGGTACAGGCAAAGCATCTCCCTTGAATTACAGGGATGAGAAGAATGAATGGTGGGCTGTAATGACACTGAAAGTATGGCAGCCTGATGTATTCAGCCTCACCAGCAATCTGCCAGCTGGCACCAACTTTTCTCTAAACATATCCAGGATACTCAGAACAAGATGTTAAAAGAGATGTATTGTACTCGGTTTAGAGCAGGGAACCACAGACATATTCCACCTGGATGCCAAAACAGTTAAGTCTCGTGTGTTGTACATGGGAAGACTATATTTGGAAACTCATTTTGACAACGATATTTCGTTTTGAGTTGTTGACTGCCTGAACTCGAATTTTATCAGTTTGAACTAGAATGAACCTAAGAAGCTATCGAAACCTCACACAAAGGAAAAGAATATTTATGCTGTGATGTCCCTTTGCCAGCATCTATTCATGTTTATCACATAGGTACATAGACTGCGAAATTTGGGATCAAATAGGAGACAAAATAACAAAAAGTATAGCTATATACTTTGTATATAGCTTATACTATATGACTTGTATAAAGTCATTAATCTGAAGTTCCAGCTTGTGACCTACTTTCTCAAGAGTTCTATTTAAATCTGTGACATGCTGTTGATTTTGATTAAGTAATTTGAGTTTTAGTCTAACCTGTACTCAGACCGCACTACTCCATGCTGTACTCCGCTTTATTCAAGTTTTAAAAAGTAATTATGAAATTTTGCAGTATCTGAAGGGATAAAAATAAGCAACTTTTAAAGGTATACCAGGACAAAATCACAAATGTCTTCTCTTTCTTTTCTGTAGGTTTAGAGATGCAAACCCAAAGCCACCACTAAGTCATACAAAACTCTCTAAGCTGATCACAAATGCCTAACTGCTAAGAAAAACTTTGCTCCTCTGTGTCTTGTGTAAGATGGTAAGCAAAACAATACTCACTATCTGAGCAGTGCTTCTGATGACTGCATGCTTGGGAACGACAGAGACTGCAAGACCATTAGACTTTACAAGGCTCAGTTATGTTGTTCCCTGGCAGAGCTGATGTAAGACAAGATAGTGCATTTGTGTGTGAGTATCCATGCAGTGGATCATCTAGCCAGTCTTGCCCACAGGCTTAGGAAACATTAGATTCCTATCATCCAGGTTTTCAGGTTAGTATACAAAATACAGACAGAAGAAGGTACCCAAGATGATACAGACTAACTAATTTTAGGCATCTGACTTAAATGCCATAAATTGTACTCTGAGGGCATCTTTCTTCAACTGAATATGCAGAGAATTTGCCTGTCTGGACTCAAATCTAGGATGCAAGCAGTGTGTGTGTGTTCCCCAGAGTACTTCTAAAGAAGACAAGGTCCTGCTAACAACTATGCCACTTGCATAGGCAAAGCCGCAACATCTCTTCTTCCTTGAGACTTATCCAGGACAATGAGTCGCAGGCAGCACTGCCACACCCAAGAAGGCAGGGTACAAGCCCCATAGAGCAAAGAGATGAGCAATCTTTTCTCCTTCTTAAGAGTACTAGCTCTGAGTCCTTCATATAAAGACTTTTAATGGTCCAGAATTCTCCCTGACGCAAATACTTCACAATCATACAGACACTCAGACTGATCAGGTCAAACTCAGGCTGGCCTGATGTGGCTCCAGCTCTAAGTGCTGTGAAATATACACAGAGTGAATGTCTGCAGCAGACAGCATGGATATCATAACCTGTAATGATTTTTCCACCTGTCAGAAAAGTGCAAAACCTGCAATAAGCATAACTGCACCAACTCTGGCACATCAGTTTACAGGGGAGGTAGTTTAAGCACAGAATCTCCACTACCTCATTGTTTCAGCTTTCTGCAGGCCTGGGCAGAGGGCATAAAGAACCAGTTCTGCATTTCCTTCTAACTCCATGAACAAACAGCTCTCTCTCAAGATCACCATTCCTGACTTCAGCTAGCACTGAATGTACTGCCATTTGCGAAAGGTCAAACTAGATTCACTTGTGATTAATTCAATGAGTAGTTTGATTTTTACATTTACTGCTACACTTCAAAGCAAGAACTAAGAACACACTGTAAACATAACTCTTACCATCAAACTAATTCTATAACTTATAGTTACAGAAAAAAATTAAAGTTCCTTGTTTGAAACCAGATGCATTTTCAAGAGCTCTTCTACCTGGTTTTGTGCTCACATACTTTAGAGGTATATGCATGTTACATGCTGAGAATAGCTTACATGTTCCAATCATAAAGGAAAGAGTTTCTTGGCTCTGAACTAACAGACACTGAGCAAAACTTGACTTTTCAGCTATGAAGGACATGAATGTTTCTAAGATAGGAAACTAAGTATTTGACTATAAGAGCAATATGAGGCAAAAGGCTGATTCATTAGTAATCTGTAGATTACTTATAAGACAAGGCTAATCATATCTACACCTAGAAATTTTTGAGAAACATACATTTTGATTTAAAGTCATCTGTTTGAAAGGAAAGATTGTTCTGATCAACTCTGTAAAGCTTAAGATAATAGACTCCAAAAGGACTGATAAACTAGAGGGAGTGGACACTTGAGCAGCTAAGGAACTTTTCTGCAGCCAGCAAAAGCAATCCAGGGAAGCAAGTGCTCAAACCAGGATTGGCATGGGGGGAGAAAAAAAAAAAAAAAAAATCTTTCATCTTCTACTACACTGTGACAACTTTCTTCACTGAAGCAAGCAGAGGTATCAGCCATGATCTTTTCCACTGTAGCAATATTTGTATGGGTAGGAGACCTTTGTTCTTTACCTGGGAACCCATCTGGTTCTATAGGGCTTCTACAGTGCAATTTACAGAGCTCTTGGACTCCAGGATGTTGAAAGTGCAATGGGAACGAGAAGAGTGGCAACAGAAGACTGCAATGAGATTTTTTTAATTATTTTTTTCCAGTAAAGTAAGATCTGGGTCTAACATTTTAATATGAACTAGTAGTTCTTAAATCACTTGAAGCAGTTTTGTTGCTGTATGGCTAACACAGAGAGCAACTTGAACAACCTTGTGTGCAGCTACAAAGTGTTTCACAAATGGCCACTTAGCCACAGACATGGCATTAAGCAGTATTCCAAAGTGAGATTTGTATCCTTGCAGTTCAATAACCAAAATCCTACCTAGTAACTAAATCTTAAGAAAAGCCATTAAGTTCTGCAGGAGTTATTAGTGTTCCCTACATCGATACTGTGAGGGTTTTTTCAGTAATTATTTTTCAGTATTATCACTGGAACTTCACAGACACAATACGCAAACAACCTCTGTAACACATTAGTTAAAACGAGTTGTAATATGCTCAAGCACAATCTACACAGGAAAGACAAAAGGTTACATCAAAACATTTCATTATTGTTCCCTCAAGTAACACTATAATTCAGTATGTCCCAGGAGCATGTTTGCAACAATCCAGAGTGCTTAGCTCACACTCAATCTCAAACTTTTCTTCACACACCCTGCATAAAAGCCCTAAGTCTTAATTCACAGACCTTGCTCTCTTGCCTGCTGGGAATACTGAACCAAAATTAGGACTGGGCTTTCTTGGTGTTCTACATCGTGGAAAGTGAATGCAAAAAGTAGCCAGACTTGAATGCCAAGCAGGAATTTCTGCTCGTATTTGCATATTTGAAAATCAGTTCTAAAAGCAAAACCTACCTAAATGAACAATTCTACCTCCCATCCTCTTTCCTTAACTGACCCAAACTCCAGCCATTCATTTCGGAGGCTCATCAGAGTCTAGAAGATTGCCTCCCTCTTTACATCCACTGACAGTTACTTTTTCTGCATCCACTTATCTCAAGTTGTGCAGAACGTCTAGACAGACATCCATTTATTTCAAGACAGGTAAAAGATCCTAGAATTGCAGACTGACACATAGTGGGTTATAATTGAAAGAGTCAATGGAGAATCTCACAATTAAACAAGAGAAATACTTAGGAAGAAGCAGAGTTTGACAATAGTAATTTTTGTCAAAGTCTAGTATTTGAAGCAGTGAAAAAGGCAGTATCTTTGGTGCTGGCAAATTCTGGCCTTTCTGGTAAGAGGCAATTGTAATGTTCCTATTCTATAACTGAAACCGCTACCTCCACAGATCCCTGCTTCCCTTGTCAGGGCCTAGACAATTTTCAGAATCATCCACGAACACAGGATCAGTTTCAGCACAATGGTTTCATTACCAGAACAGCAGCACAGACAGACGGCTCCTTTCAAAAATTTGGGCCAAAAGCACATTGATGAAATTTACCTTGAATCCACCTAGCAATGCCTGGCCAAGTAATCAAACTTCGGGATGGGAAATAAAGGGGACTTCATCCTGGAAAGCCACAAGACCTGTGACTGCTCAAGTCACTGTGTAACCTTGGTATATCCTGCCACTTGGCTGCAGAAGCCCTGAGGAATAGGGAGCTGCTGTGGCTACATGCATCCTTCTATAACAGAGTATCCTTAAGCCCCTGGAAAGACGTTTTACAATTCTGCAGTTGCTTACCCTGTACAGTACCACTGACTTTCTCCCTACCCACAGAGAAAAAAAACAATCAGTATGTCACAGATCCTTTGAAAGGGCCTCAGTCCTGCAGAGAGGTAAGAGGAATGGTCTGTGGTATCTACTAAACTGGACTTCCTCTGATTGTCCATATATAAGAAAGAAATAGTCTGAACTGCCAATTTCCCTCTATATGACTACAATTACATAGCCATGAGATATCTGATAGGACTGTCTGAACACATAACATGATAAAGAAGCAGCTCCAGATACATGCATGCACATTTTCTGCAGAGACAGAAGCATGTGATCACATAGGCCAGATGGAAGTGTGTTGACTATAAACTAGGCCAATAGCTTCAGTCAGAAGATCTTGGTGTCTCAGCTCTTTAAGTATTTTTAAAGGACTATTTGCTCTTAGCAGTCAGGCACTTATCATACAGAAACATCAGAACAGACTTGATGCTCTCAAAGAAACAACAGGTTTAAAGCCCCACAACTTTTCCTTATGGAAGCCAAGTATCCTGTAATGGATTAAACTGCTGTTAGGGGGAAATATCTACTGTTTTATAGCAATTTGAGTTTCAGTGAAGGATATTTTTCACTTTAGTCTCTTTAACAGTCTCTATACAAAGTGCCACAGCTTGTCTTAAACCTGCTATTTACCAAAGTGAAAAAAATCCCAGGTATGAGGAAAATGCAATATTATCTGTTATAGATCAAAAAATAATAATGCTTGTGATAGGATATGATTTTTTATTTTTCACTTATTTAAGTCTATATATTGTCTAGTATTGTTTCACTATTGCCTCATCATCAAGATTAACATTAAATCATGCAATGAATTATTCATGAGGTGTGAATAAATGGAATTAGCCTTTCTAGTGTTCACTGTGTAAATCGCATCTTCTGGATAAACGCCTTTCTTCTTTTTCCTTTTTTTAATGTCTGAACACTAGAAATAATGATCTGGCTTGCAGACTTGCTGGATTACTTCTTGTTAGGGTGATATTTTTAGATGAACATAGGCCTCATCAACCAAGAGATGTCAGGGCTGCTATCATTCCTGTCAGCTTCCTAACTTCCAACAGTTTCCCCCTCCATCCCTAAATTCTACCTTCAACCCTAGTAGCTATGGCACCTGGAGCTCAGATGATTTGTTGAGCTTGACTCATTATCTACTGTGTTGTAACAGCAGTTAGAAACTGAATGACATTCAATTAAAATGATATTAGCAGCTCAGGAGTGATTTTGTTTAATTTACTCCTACTCAGATGTAAAAACATTAGTGACTTTTTTAATTGGACCTCATAATGTCTAACTCCTACTCAAATGCAATGAAATTAAAGACTTTGGTGGCTAAATACCGCTTAATTTACTCCTACCCATCTATAATGACATTAAAGATGCTTTAGGGTAGATATTGTTTCCAATCATTTACATTCAAAAGAAATCTGAGCTTATAGGTACTATTATTGAGCATATAATAAAATCATACAAGAAACGTATCTATACGACAGGGGATAGCTGGTTACAAGTAATATTAAAAAGTAATCATTCATTTTTAATGCAAGGATATTAAAAAGTAATGTTAAACACAGGAATTTGTGAAGTTTTCTGTAGTTCACAGCCTCTTCAAGGACATCATCCTTTCCATTTTTTAATTCAGTGTGTGGTTTCACATGAAACATTTTTATTAAATTGCACATGGTTTAAATGTTTTTCTTAAGCAGTATTTCTATGATAAATCCAAGCCTGACTTGTGCCATTACAGGGACAGGCAGTAAAGCGTACTTTTCAGTAATGGGGTTCACTTTGCTCTGTAACTGTTTCTAATACAGCTTAATGGATTCTTCTAAAGTTCAAACATTTTAGAGTAGTATGTGGCTCTCTGTCACATTTGCACTACTATATCATCTCCCTTTTAAATATGACTTGTCCTATACTGAGTTTATGCTTCTAATTCAAGTACCTGCCCCATTTCTGTGACATTGATATGGCTGGACCACCGATAAGGACTTTCCTCACCATCAGGTACAGTTCTTTTACTCACAAAATTCCATCGATATGCTTTTGGTATATTCCTCTCTTTCTCTTCCCAGCTTTAAAAGTCAACATTGTTATTAAAAATGCCTTCCTTCACTTACATAAACTTCTAATTTACAGTGCAACTTATGCTTGTATTAGAAAGACAAGCTGTACAGATGAGAGATTTGCTCTTGAGATGGCAGAATGAGATTTCTCCTTTAATCTCGTGCTCTCATCTAGTGTGCGGCTATAGCGATGTTCAGATGGAAAAGCCTGTTCCAGGCAACTTGCATGAACCATTGCCAAGGGAAGGAGGAGACATTTCTCTTCTCCCCTCTCTGTGACACACAGCCAGCAGCCGCCTTCTCCTGACTGGTGGGTGGTTCAGTGATGTCTTCAGCTCTTCTTTTCAAGTGATGGTACCTTACGCTAGCTTCTTCATTTTCCAAATCAAACATGATCCTTTGCACTTTTGAATAGCAAAGTCCTTTAGAAACCATGATCCCTGATTCATTTTGTAATTCTGAAGCACAAGCCAATGCATTACTTTTGGATTTCTTGTGCTGCAAATTAGTTTTAAATAATCTGATAGCTTCTAATGATTACCTTATATTAATTTTAAGGTTTCATTGGGAAAAAATGGCTTAATCCTTGAAAACACCTATATATAATTTTGTAATTCATTCCACTTAAATCTGGGATTTGGACATGGGAGGATTTAGAACAAATTTTCCTTGGCCATGGGCTGACAAGGGGTGAAGCAGTCTGGGATCACCCCAGGAATTTATGCACCTTCAGATGCGGAGTTTGAGACATGACATCTTGGGCTCAGAGTATGAGATCCAGCGAGACTGGCATAGGTATTTTACCACAGCAAGGCCAGAGCCTTTAATACTTTACACCCTACATGTTTATGGCACACGTGCAAGTGTGGTGTTATGACTAAACATTTCAGCAAGAGCTAGGAAAGACTCTCCAGATTCCCTCTGGTGCCCCTCTTCACCTTCCATCCCAGAAACAGCCACACCCCTGAAATACTGAATTTGTGCCTTGACTTGGCATAGGTTCGATGATATGAAGCTGGACAGGGTCTGCCACCATCAGGGAAGCAGTGGCTAGCAGGTCATGTGCACTACCATGTCCCACAGCCGCATATCTCTGTGTATCTGCACTTTCATGTCATGGCCACAGTTACTCTTGTTTTACCTTTGCTGACAGAACTATTCGAAAACCTGTCTGGGCTGACATATTGGATGCATATTGTTAGCGTTGTGGAGGAAAAAGGGGCAATAGATGCAATAGAAGCTCTCAGTGTAACAAGGTTATTATTGGACATGGCTTGGCTATCAACAGATAATGATTACAATTTTATAAATTTAACCTACTACTGATGTTTAACATATTTGCTATAGATATGATTCATGTAATTGTCTCCGCTTAAAGTGGTTAACAGGGACCACTGAGTATTTGAATTTCCATTGTCACTATATCTTTCACTACTTTTTTCTGGCATCTTCATCCCTAAAGCAGTCTCTGAACAGTCTATTACCAAAGGGTACACTGCAAGGGAGAGGAGGCATATCTACAACATGGTGAGAAAATGGAATGTTGATGGGTAGTGCCTACAATAGGGAACACCAATAAAATGCTGTAGGAAAGAAGGTGAATATTAAAAACAGTGATTAACTGATCAAATTGTGACATTCCAGGATCACCAAAGTCTCAACATATGCAAAAAAAACCACACAAGGACTTCTAACTGGCTTCCCTGTCTCAGGCATTAAAGCACTTAGTAATAGAATACAGTTCTAAGTACTCTGAACATATAGTGAAAATGACTCAATATAATCAATTCAGGTGTGAAATGACAAATTTCAAGATACATAGCCAAGCACATATTTGTCTGCACAGTAAGGCTCTCAAGATGCAGCACGGTGAAGCACAAAGACTCAGATTTAATTGTAGAGTTTTGTGCACTCCCTCTGGAGCCAGAAGAATTTCTTAAGTCAAGGACACTATGTCCAGAAGAAGTCCTTTAATTCCTTGAGCCTTAAATGTTTTAATTTAACAAGGCATTTTATATCAACAAAAAAGTAAGAGAGAACATACATCTTCAGTGGGGGAAAAAAAACAAACCAGAAAAGATATCTGTATAACTGCCCTCTTCTAAGATGGGCATCTAAGATGGTCAAATTTAAATGCCAAATACCCTTAATCCATTTCCCTCGCTCCAATAAGATGGGCTACAAGATCACTTCCCATGGCAAGCAGCCTGCACCAACCACAGGGCACTCCAAAATGGGCTAAAGAACTCCCAACTCTTTGTCATCATACTGCTGGTCTGGCAGTTTCACTTAATCTTGATACGGTGACTGTGATATATTTACAAGCATTCTAATTCTCATTATAGGTTCTTCACCCATAACATTATATAGAGCACTCAGTTTATATTCTCTTCTACCTAATCTAATTTTATGAAGCCATTATTTAATATATGCACTAACAAACCTCATGTTTATATATTTTCTGGTTTTCAGAAAGAAAGCAAGCAAGCTTTCTTTGTTTTTAGTATCTGACATCTCAACCAAATGAAATGTTTCTGTTGCAACTAGTTTACAATTGGTTTGGGGAAAGGGGAAGACACTCTGTTAATTTCCACGGTGGAAATTTTAATAAACAGCACCCTCAAGAGGATTAGAACTCACTTCTTTCACTGTTTGGTTTAAAAAAAAAAAAAAAAAAAAAAAAAGAAAAGAAAAAAGGAAAAAATATGCAGTTGCTAGGCTACCACTTTTGAATACAGCCAGAATAATTTCCAAGGGTTATTTAAGGTGTTTAACTACAGAGCAGATACTGTGCAGGAATCCATGCATGCACTAATATCAGTCAAAAGTGCTACTGCGGTGGCCCTGAGGCACCTGCACAGTTTTGTGTGAAACTGAGGCTTGCTGAGATCAAACAGGCAACCAGTCCCCATTATGAGATGATCCTTTAAGGAGGTGAGTTTGGAAAGGGATGAGGAGACAGGGTTGCTTTGGGGCTCCCTGTTGCTCTGTACACTTGGAACGTCCCTGTGAGAAAACCTAAAGCAAAGAGAAATCTCAAGGGTTTTTTTTTTTCTGAAAGTGGTTAGTCCCATGGCCATCCTGGCTTGTGGGCTGAAGGCATGAGAGCACACCTGGACTGTTTTCTACACTGGGATAAGACCCAAACATGTACTCTAGATATTTGGGAAGGAAGCATAGCAGCTATAACCCATACCGGGTAATGGGAGGACTAACTGGAACTAAGGGCGTAGTGCCAGTGCCCTTCTGCTCCAGGATGACCAAGAGGTCATTAGCTGGAGGCCAGGAAGATCACAGCTTCCACCCTTGTATATCTCAGCCTAAGCCAAATCATCTTCAGAGTTTTTAGGGAGAGCAACCCTTATAATATGTCTGGATTTAGAAGTGCAGAGATCTCAAAAATCATGCCTCAGAAATTGGATGTGCTGAAGATCAGTCACAATTTGCGTAGCAAAAGAAGTGACTCTGGTGCTTCATTCTACCATATGATAGAGTGTATATATTTTCTTTGCAGAAGTAACACTTTCCAGATGTCTCTTCTCTTCCACTCATTCTTTCCAGCTGAACACATACCATATCAATGTCGCTAAAACTGAATTGCTGGCTTCTCAGTGATAACTTCACTGAAAAGGAAGATTTCCAAGAAAATCAGAACACTCAATATTAAACATAGCAGTGATTTACAGAGTGAATAGATTTGATTCCCATCTAGATATTTCTCTCCAATGTGCTTACAAGGTTTTAAAGAACATTTTTTAAAATAAAATAAAACCTTGAGAATAAAATCTTGAATAATTCAGAATAATTATTTTACACTTTATTTAGCAAACTGATTTTCAAAGCTTGTATGTTCGGTTCTCACTGTGCTACTTAATTGCACCCTGTTGTATTGGCAAATGCTGCTATTTAGCCTTTTGAGTTATGAGCATTTTGTACTTATCACTTTTCAGGAGAACTTTTATGGATTAAAAATATATCCTTACTATTAAAAATGTCACGCTCTAAGGAAGCCTAAGCAGGGATAGCCTTCTGAAAAGTAGCCAGATTCATGTCTAACGTTTCAAAAGAGTGCAAATTCCTAGAGATGGAGTATCCAGCCAGATACAGATGTGACTGGGACTGTCAGCACAGTTAATACATCTGCCAAAAGGAAGCTGCTTTGTCAAACCAGACCTGAGAATTCAGAACTGTTTTCACAGTTACAGTTTGGTATGAAGAACTATTTTAAAATTACTTTCAAAAAGCATTTTTATTACTGCTTTAAGAAATCGAGATGTTTCTACTAAAGCTAGAAACGAGGTGATGTGCATATGCTGAAGAAAACTTGGGAAAAAGTAACTCCTATCTGATCATCATTCCCTGGAACAACAATAAACAACTGCTTTTCTGTGATCATGCTACTTGGCTATAGCATTAATTTAGATATCAAAACATTCAAGATTCACATTAATGTAAGCACCACGAATTATCTGCTATACATGCCCGAATGGCTCTGGTCCCACTCTTCTGAGATAATTAATTTCCTACCCTTCTCCAAAGTTTTACCCTCCTTTCTTAGCATGTCTGGCCAATTTTCCAACATGAAAGCCTTACTAAAACATACTGATGACTTACTTTACTTGCCACGTACAGCAATTTTGGTTATTTTAAAATCCATATATATACCTCTCCCTATATATAGGTGTCATATGAATAAGAGAGACTAATACATAGCAATTACCTCTGCCTTGTAATTGCTTTACTAATTTTATTTGAGATAAAATTGGGCAGGAGCTTTACACGTAACTGTTAATTAAGATTTCATTTTCACCCTTCCAGAGCAGTATAATATACTGGGGCAGAAATAAAGCTTAACCTACATTTCATACTCAGCTATGTTGCTTTTTATGCTGTAGTTAACAAAGATGTTCATGAATCAGCTAAAAATCTCAATTCATAGTTGGATGACACTCTTCTTCAACTAACAACATTCCTCAGTTACAAATGCCAAACAGGAAGAGCACATCTGTGAAAAACAAGCCTCTTAAACTGAACGAATGAATAACAATGATGTGTGGGTTGTGCTTTCTATGCAGCAAACTCCGGGAAGACCTTTCTGTGAACAGCTATCTGCTAACAATTGAAGATGCTTTGGTGTTCCTACTCGCCTCCCACAGCCCTTTGTATCAGCAGCTCAGCGGAGAGAGTCTGACAGCAAGATTCCTTTGTCATTTGAAATTTCAGGTACTGTAACTCAGCTCAGTGCTGCACAAAGGGACCTCTACTGAGAAGCTGGGTGTTCGTGTGGAGTGGAAGAGACAGAAATTTCTCAATGGCCGTTTCTCAGTGTGTGGCACAAAATGTTATGTGTAAGTTATTCCAACTAAATCACACTCTGGTAAGTAACTTTTCATCAGCTTGGTCTCTCCGATTTACAGAGAGCAACACCCTGATTTCCAAATAAGCAAACTAAACCCCTGCAGCGCCTATCTACAGCCCCTACCTGTGCTGCACACGAGAGTCTATGGTGCGTGCAGTTCCAGGGCAAGTAGAACAAACCACTCATGCTCAAAGCACAAGTAAGTTCTCAAATACTATGCTGAAAAACAATGCACAAGTCTATTAAATGGGAAAGGAATGGAAGGACAAAGTTCATCTTCACATCCAGAGCTTAGTGCAAGAGGCATTTTCCCATCATTCTTTGAGAATCCACCAGAGAGGCATTGGATTTGAATATAAAAATGTAGACATATGAACACGAGCAAATAATTCTCAACTTTCAGGCTGCAGTTTGCCATAAACAATTCCCTCCTTCCTTTTTTTGCATCCATAATATTAAAGGATGGCTAAAAGCTTTTGTAACACTTCATTCATTATATCAGAGACTGTAGCAGAGGACAAACAAGAACATCAGCACCAGCAAATTCACACTGCTCTTTTTCCTCAAGCCCTGCACCAATATTTATGTGATCCAGCTACATAAAAATAAGGAACTTTCAGGGTTCAGGCCTCAAAGAAATCTTGTTTGGCTGCTAGAAGTCAGACCTCCCCAGCCCAGAAGAGCGGATTTTAGAAATGCAAAGTCTGTCAAGATAAAGACCACACATCTTAGATATGTGTATCAAGCACACTTAATGTTGCAGAAAGTTCCCTTCCATCCCAGTAGAAGGCAACTTCCCAGACACTCCAATTACATGAGAAACAGGCTCTGATCCACTCACTTTCCTTCTTGCCGAAACAGACTGCAATGTTTCAAATACATAAGCAATTTTTTTCCCAACTGCTTAAAATCCCAGTCACTGGAATCAGTCTGACAACAGTTAATTTATTTGGACTCCTATCTCATCGACATGCTAGAGCTTCAGGCTGTATCATAATCTCAGCATTCTTCTCTTCTGGAAAGCAGATGCTACTGGAAGGAAGTAGCTTTAAGTGCTCTGCGGCAATTGCCAGATTCCCAAAGACAACTTCTTCTCATCTTTTCCATCAAAGAAAATGACAAAATAGAATCTTTCTGTAGACTGTTAGTTCCTATCTGTGGCTTTCTATGCCTACAGTTGACACCATTTGACCAGCTATAATTAAAGATTAAGGGATGAAACACTGTTTCAAGTCATCAAATCTCTGATGGGTTTTTCACAAACCTATGAATGGGAAGGAAAAGGGCTTGCTTTACAGACAAGATTGGAAATGCATGTTAGATGCAATGTGCTGCTATAACGATGAACTGCATTGTCCAAAAGTGAAAGCACAGGTCCCTTGGGTACAACCACTGTTCTGTTCCTGCTAGCTGTACAAGGGACACCTATACCCAGTGTTTCTGATTTCCCCACCTGTAAAAATGTCCAAAAAAACCCCTGCTTAACACAGATGTTTCGATATCCACTGCCTTGGAATTGCAAGTCTTTACAGGTCCTAGGCTAGAGAGCACTCCCAAAAGCTGAAAGTAGTATTAGTTTAGATTGCATTTTCTGCATTTTTTTTTGTCCTCTTGTTCTTAATTTTGAAGGACAACTTGCAACTGCAGTTCATCCATTTACGCTTATCCTAAAGTCATTATTTGTTATGATGCTGTTCCTGCCTTCAGCCACAATGAAAATTACTATCCCTATCCCATCACAGGCAGGATTAACAGCCACAAAAAATGAGTTATGGCTAGTCTAACTGACAGAAGCTCAGAAGCAAATTTATTTTCAGAAGTTCACCTAAACACAGGAAAGAATTCTGCACCCTATGTCTTCTTAATTCTTCCTCATGACTATGTAAAGAAAGTATACGATGTTCTTTTCTTCATCACCAGTCTGTACAGTCAAGACATAGGTTGAGACCATTGGTGCTAAAGGTAGTGTGTGAACTAAGCAGTGAAATAAGTGGTTCAACACTATACAGAGCTTGTGCAATCACATCTGATTTTTTTTTTCTTATGTAAAGATGGTATTAAAAATCTTGTCAACACAGGTGGATCATTCTACCTACAGGTAAAATCATAATTATTCTACTTACCCTAACCTAGAGGGTAGAGGGAAGAAGAAACTAGTATCTAATGAGATTTTTTTCAAACACGTATCAAATTTGGTAGTAAATCATCCTCATAATTATTTCTTCAGTCCATAATTTTACTTTTCACACAGGCTAGGTGCCAGACGGTGTCCCATGGGCTCATTTTGGGTAAGTTTAGTTTAGAAGATTCATAGATCCTGACCTGACTCTCTCAAACGTTGCCCTTTACCAGTAGATTGATGGTGCACTCATCCGCCACGTTCAGAACTAAGCTGTTACCCAAGTAGCCTGTGACTGCCACCAGCATTTGCCCACTAGATACTATTGAAGAAATTGTCCTTGAATCAGCTGAAGACAAGACATTTGGGAATAAGAGTACAGATTGGATGCTGATATACTGCACAGTGCTTATACAGATTAACACCACACACTGATGATCTCCAAGTAGTTTTCCAAAGTGATGTTTCAGTTGAGATACCAATGTAGTTTCCAACCAAATACACCTCGAAGTCACAAGCAATGTTAAAAACCAGATGGGCACTTCTATTCTGAAAATATTTTTAAGATATATGGGGTTTTATGTTATTGTAGTGTAAAAATGTACTTACCTACCTGCAGCTAACCAATAGTCTTCTTCATGATTCACAGTAATCAATGAAACAAATTCTCACAAAATGCAAGAGATGAGGCAAATATGAGCCATACAACAGCTGTAGCCTTGCAACAAGAGGCTGCAAAACATGCTGTAAGTGCACTTCATGTCATATACAAAGAATGACAGATACTGCAAGTCATTGGGAACATTCAGCATGCTACAACCCATTTACCTGCATTCTGATCTGTTCTGCGCCTACCTCCAAGTGCAAGCACACATGACTGAAGATCCGTGTGCGCACTCCTGCCATTACACTGCACAGTAAAGGATTTCCTACACAGATCGAGACTGTAGGATCAGTGCAGGCTGTAGGATCAGTGCTTTTAGTTGCTTCTTAACACAAGTATCAGGAGAACCGTAACACATCTCTCAAAGTTTACCTGGACAGCATGATCTTACCTTGCTTTATGAGCTAAAGCCTAAAGATTTAAAGCTGTGGGGTTTTAAATATGGAAAATCTTTATATGTTTGCAAAATACTTATGAGTATGAACTCAAGTCTTACTGTCTTCAATACCTCCACTACAAAACTGGAGTAGATGCTTTGCTAGATTAGGTCATATGTTACCTTTGCGTATTAAAAATGTAGATGGAATCACTGGCTTACATTTATTCTAATACGATTGTGTAATTTGATGTTTATAGAGCCATGCATAAAGCATTTGTTATTTCACCTATAACAAAATTGATCCATTAACTCTGACAATATTTTTAGTACATATTTTGTTACAAAAGCATTAAGACACGTTATGAATCATTCTGGCATTATGAGAGTTAATATAATACTATATATTTTTCAGGATTATTAATATTTAGTGCCATTCAGTAAATTAAAAAATCAAGTTTAACTAAGGTTAAAAATATCTGATGATACAGTACATAGATGATTGTATATTAATGAAGCTTTACACAATTGACTGGATATCTTTTCGTTAATCACTCACAAAACCATGCCAGACATATATCAAAGACTTCAACTCCTTTTTCATCCAATATTCAGACATTTCATTATTATGGTTACCTGATTAATGGATGCAATAATATATGTGGCATGATATGATATGTTCACATTAAATTTTAATCAAATATTACTAAATTCAGAAAACATTAAGTAAATCATGACTGATGAGGCAATATTGCTGTACTGTCATATTGATGGTTAGAGAAACTCACTGTGGAGAGTTACAGATTAAGGAAGAGAAGTAAATCTTATGAGGAAATAGAAGTATCTCAAGTTTAACTAGTTGGTTCTTTCTAAATTGCCTTCAAGCCAAAGTCTGAACACTAGATCCATCAAAAGTATTCCAGTGTCTGTAACTGATATGAATGTTTTGTTTTCTTCTACTACAAGTTGTCTCATTCTTTCAAAAGCATGGATTAACACATGCACTGAGCAAGTGTCTTTCCCAAAAGATGATGGCCATGTAGTTAAAAAACACCTTATCCCTCACTGCAGCTAGGAAAATTAGCAAGGTTTTAAATAAATTGAGCTATGATCTGAGAAGCAGGGTGTAAGGCACATGGAACAGAATACTCTTTTTCTGTTCATTTTTATCCAAATTACTGTATTGTTGCTCTGCAGAAGGTGTTCTAGAGAAAGATGGGTTTAGTGTTCACAACCTAGGTCTACAAATGTAAGGTGGTTTCATAATGGAAAGACAGAGAAAGTGCTTCTGCTCCTGCAGACGGGAGCTTTATTTTCAGTTTTAAGTCAGTAATTAACCTGTTCATCTGAAAATCTGGCAATAATTCTATATTGCATTTTTAACTGTTAGCATGGAAATAAAACACTGAACTGGCTTTTTACCTCTGTGCTTGAATTTAAAATTGAAAGAGAGATAGTTGTATTTATTTCCTTACACTTCCTGTTCCAGGGAAAAGTCAGATGGGATTTGCTTATGTTGTCCTATGACTGCCTTCGGCATTCATCTTCCCCTTCCCCTGCCTCCATAATGGAAATATTTGACTTTCCAAAGTCTGTTTGCCTCTTCATGTCCTGGTTTCTCTTTCAATCCCTTTTCTTGTCTTGAAAGATTGTAATGGGTGTAAGACTCCCGTGTTTATGTGGATATGCTTAGCAACTTAGCTTCAGTGCACTCCAAATAAGTACTACTCAATTCAGCAGCTATACTCACAATACTAAGAGCAATTTACCTTTTGCAAATAAAGTATTTTAATGGAAAGCATACAGTTAATAAAAATGAAATTTAAATGCTTAAATGTATATGATTAAATTAATAACCAATTTGGAAGGAGCTCTGAGTTTTGATGAATCTTGGCAGCTCAGCTGAGCTACTGGTTTCATACTGGTTAGATCTATGGTACAAGCATTTCATTTAAATCCCTTCTTGCTGTAAAAGTGGGTTTAGAAGTTTTAAAGTGTGACTAGTTCATATAGCATAATGTGAACACTTAATGAGAATAATTAAAGTAAATCAATAATGCTATCTTACTCCATACCCAGATAAGTTTTGTACAGCTACAAGATTAAAAAGCACAAAATTCCTGTGAGTGTAAGACCTCATAAAAATGGAAGAATACATCCAAACCCACAGCTCTTACCCCAGGCAAACTCCCACTGGTGTTGGCACCTCATGTGATGCAGAAAAGAGTGCAGACACTTCAAACGAAATTGCCTGGAAAGGTTTAATTCACTCTCACTTGATTAATTGAATGAGTATATTATAAGTCAGTCCTGTAGCTCTTGCTTTTCTCAGGCATAGAGACATACTAGGAAAAAAAAAGGGAAAGAGGTAACTCAAGGTCCTCAGTAAACTAGCTCACAGAGCACAGTATTACAGCTTGGGCCTCCATCCAAACAACTGTTAGCTTCCACTAGAATCCTCTCTTAAAATCAAGGTGCAGCTTTTAAAGACCTGACATAGCCTGCAGCCTACAGGGCTGTCGAATACCAGACCTCTTGTCAGTAAGTCAGCTTGAAATGGGCCTATTTCTTTTGCATTTCAGTCTGAGAGAGGAAAACCAAAGCAAACCAGAAAATTTCCAACTGAGCACTCAGGATAGGTGGTGTTCAATGGGTTTTGAAAAAGAAGAAATTTGTACGAGCAAGGAAGGGAATGATTTTCTATCCAGAGAGAAGAACACAGACTTCTGTCACAGCCTTGAGTCAGGATAAGGGAGACAGTTTTAAAAAGAGAAAGGAATCAGAGGTAGTGATACAAGAAGTGGGAGGTGTCCCTGTCTATGGCAGGGGGTTGGAACTAGATGATCTTTGAGGTCCCTTCCAACCCTACCATTCTATGATTCTAAGAACAAAACCTTCCTATCCTTTAGCAATTTAAAGCTGCTAAACAAACCTACTTTTGTCGAAGCTCTTTAAATCCTCAGAAACCAAAGCTGAAAGGTCTTTTATTTTTGTGGACAAGAGCAGCTGAGAGAAACATTACTCAGCTGCCTCTGGCAGCACTTATGAGGATAGTAAAAGAAGCAGTGGTGCAGGACTGGCCCTTTCAAAGATGAGGGTGAGCAGAGCAGCACATCTGAGTTGAGGAAATAGGGGCAGGCCCCCAAGTTATAGGTGAGAGAGGATTTGTGGCAAGGGTGGGAAAGTGATGAAAGGGTGGGTGGTGGCTTTACAGTAGAGCTGTAGGAGTGAATATGTATTAAAAAATACCAGAAGGAAACTTGGGGCACTGGAGCATGTGTGAAAAACATGGACATCTTCACATACCCAAGTCTGATTTCACATCACTTCTTTCAAAAGGCCAGCTCTTTCTAACCCCCGTTATAGCTGAAAGAAATATGCCAGTCCTAGTCAATATAAAGGAAAAAGTCAATGTATCACCTGTCCACCATTAACGCTCTAACAAAATACTGAAAATAAGAAAATTTCTACTCAACTTAATATTAAGAGTTTATGCTTACAAAGAGAAACAGAGTTTTCCTGGTATCTTGCACCTGGACAAAGTAATGCAAAAGAATACTACTTACCTTTTCACCATTCCCACCAACTTCTTTACCTAAATTAGTTGTACCGAGCAAAGAAATCACACGATAAATATAATTAGTTACTTGGAACCTGATCTAAAGCCTAATGAAATCAGCAGAAAGCTTACAGAGAGAATGAGCTATAAAGAAAATATTAGTTTGATTGCTATGGGCAAAACTACTTTCAGATCTAAGCAGAGGATTTAGCTATTTTATTCTGCAAGCAATGAGAAAATATCTTCTTGATTCTAAAACTAAAATAAGAGACCTAATTAATTTCAGAGCATCACAGTCACATACATTACTTCTTAGCATGCAGGAATCAAATAGTTTCCTTTTTAAATGGCAATATTTAAAAAGCACATTTAATTTAAATGGTTGTGGTTCCTCTTTTCAGTAAACATGTGAAGGCATAAATTGTGTTTAAATAAAATAAATACAGCTAAAATCATGCATCTGGGTCAATCCTCTGCATGTAATCAAGATTATGAAAATTTAGTTTTTCTTATCTTTCTCAATATACGGTCTATGTACAGATGACTGGAAATTTATTCAGACATGGTCTTGGTCGTGTTCTTGTTTTTTCACTCACCAGTTATTTCTTTCCTGCAAATCTGACTGGTTTCTAATTCTATCAGTTGCTCTGGTAGCTAAGGAGAATGCCAAACTGTGGTGGCATATTTCTATGCTGTGCTGAAGTTCCTTCAAGGAAAAAAAAAATCATGCCAAGACATTCTTATTGTAAGTTTTCTGCCCATTTTACTCACTCACTCTTCTGGTTTTTGCTTCTGATTGCCGACCACACATAAGGTGATCACAAAGAACCTTGAAAAGCCAACATCCGAAGAGACACAAAGGAAGGGGGAAAGGCAACAGGAAAAGGCTTTCATTTAGTTTACACCTTCTCCAGGATTTCACTGTCCTGAACCTTCCAGCTCTCTGAATGAGGTTCTTTCAGACCCAGTTGTCAAAGCCCTCCTTCAACCACTGCCTTACCCACAGTTCCTCTCAAACATTCCCCAGAGATAACCCGAAGAAACACAGCACATCCAGGGGGAGACCCTGAAACTCAGTTATTCTAAAAAGTCTGACAAATGGAAGGCGGCTCATCAATCCGATAGCTCTGCACATGTGTGGTGGGAAATAAATTGTCAGAGGCATAGGGGAATCCCTTTTGTTTCAAAAGTGCTTCTTCAAAGAAACAGACATCCCCATCTCTCTTTGAGGAAGGCACTGTGTGGGAGGCTCTGTGGCCTCTCCTACAATGCCATGACTAAGAAGCCTGTCTTTAAGTGGAGCTTAACTGAAAATGCACAGTCCAGATAAAATGCAAAGGCACAAAGAGTAAATAAAGAAGTAGTCAATGCTGAGCAAAGTGTGGGCTGAGGAATTCTGCCTCCTAAGGAGGTGACAGTCAAATGAAGCTGGCTCATCATGTGTGTCAAAAGCAGCATCAGACAGGTAAATAGCAATTCTACACTTCCCTCCTACTCTAAAATTCCTCTCTTAAAACACAGGGTATTTTAGGAAGCTTCCTGCTGACAGGCACATCCTGCCCAGGACTGCATTTTAATAGTTCTTCTTTTAGGCAAACATTTAATTTATACTTATAGAGTCAACATGCTATTCCCATGCAGTCCCTACAGAGGAGCAAAACATGCAAAACACAGAAAGGCTGATAATGAAAAGAAATAATCATCTTGTTTTCATTGATGAGTTTACAGATAACATAGCATACTATTTGTTATGGTTCTCTTTTCTCTAGAGGGCAACTTTCAATCTCTTGGAATGACTGTGTAGACACCAGTAGAAAATGGTAGGCATTTTCAGCCCAGTGCAATGAAGGTTAGCACACTATCTGGAATGAACATATGACACCCAGCTATCCAGGATCTTGGAGTTGTGAACAAAAATCTACAAAGTGTCCCAAGACTATCCCTGAGTAAAGGAAAATTTCCATACTAATTTAGATTTTAAACTAACAGTAGTATTACTATATCACATTGCAACTAATTTTACACAGATAATGTTACATCTTATACTCCATTTCCACAGCTTGAAGGACCAGGCAACAAAATCCAAAACAACAACAAAGCTCCTAAACAACACACTAGAAACTAAGTTGAATACTGCTTTGGAAAGGGCAACACTGAAGAAAATCCTGCTATCACTAGCAGTTTTTAAAACAAGAGATTTTAAAAAGGAATCTTGTCAGTTTCCCTTTTATTTGCCTTTGGATTTTAATCTAGACCTAGATATAGGAAACAAAACATTGACACATAAGTAATGGAAAATGCCTCATTTAAGCATCTGCTAACAGTCCGTTCAGGAGAAGAGGCAGCCTTGCTGAAGGAACTGTAATGACCACTGGTGGTTATGCAAACACTGGCTTGACTCAGCAACACAGCTCCTAAAACCTTTATTCTGCTGATACTTTATTCCTTACTTTACCTCCCATGTCACGAGTGGTAAATTGGCCCTGCATCTTACTCCTTTTTCCACTGTGTCTTAAAACCCAATAAATTAAACAGTCTTTTCTGAGCCATCAGTACAAGAACTAGTTTGGTTTATTTCTAAGAAGCTGTTTGACTTAATGATCGATTTTAGAAAAATTGGTGTGATTTATGGAGGACTGATAAGCACACAGTAAAACCAGCTATGCAGCTCCCTGTAATGGGTAGAACATTTTATGCAAAATTAAAAATTATACACAATCAGATCAGCAACATAATTTAAATACTAAATAAGTAAATCCATAGTTCAGTCACCAAAGATGAAGAGTTAGTAAAGTGGCTAGAAGTAACAGCTTGATGGTATGCAATTTAACTGCCAGTGTATCTAAAATCTCATCCTACATAATATTTAGCACGATCATCAAACTTTTCCTCTGGATTAATACAGTATGGATGAAGATAATGAACCAGCTATGTGTGTAAGATCTCACATATGGATGCAAAAGAATCAGCAAATTGTGACACATTAACTCAGTATAACTTCACTAACAACTGAACAACCAAGTTTTGTGCTCAGATGTAAAGACCTTTGGCAAAAAATTTTCCTTATTGCAGTATTGCATCAAGAGAGAGGAAAAAGCTAGGCAGCACAGGGCTAAGGGTTAGCAAAGAGCTTGCCATTATAAAGAGGCACAGTGACCAAGTGGGATGGTCAAGATGGGAGCAATATTCCTACACATTACAGATAAATGTTACCTCTTCATAAGTGTGCCCATGAGCTAAGAGGAAGGAAAACAATGTTTTGGTACCACAAAAGAAATAAATTTTATAATTTCCTAGGTCTGAGTGTAAGTAATGCCAGTGAAGCACAAAGCAGCCTTTTTGATTTACACTTGCTGACTTATCACTTCAAAGATTAGTATAGGACAACTTCACCTATCTACTACTCAATCAGTGGGCTCTAGATCAAACCTACTCTGTACTACACAGGAGCTGACTTGGTGATATACCACTGAATCACGGAATTAACCAGGTTGGAAAAGACCTTCGAGATCACTGAGTCCAACCTATCACCTATTATCTTCTAATTAACTAAACCATGGCACCAAGTGCCTCATCTAGTCTCCTTTTAAACACCTTCAGGGATGGGGACTCCACCACTTCCCCAGGCAGCCCATTCCAATGGTCAATCACTCTTTCTGTGAAGAGCTTCTTCCTAACGTCCAGCCTAACCCTACCCTATTGCAGCTTGAGATTGTGTCCTCTTGTTCTGTCACTGATTGCCTAGGAGAAGAGACTGATCTCCACTTGGCTACAACCTCCTTTCAGGTAGTTGTAGAGAGCAATAAGGTCTCCCCTGAGCCTTCTCATCTCCAGGCTGAACAGCCTCAGCTCCCTCACCTTCTCCATGTAGGGCTGTACTCCAGTCCCCTCACCAGCCTTGTTACACTTCTCTGGACATGTTCAAGGACCTCAACATCTTTCTTAAATTGAGGGACCCAGAACTGGACGCAGTACTCAAGGTGTGGCCTAACCAGTGCCAAGTACAGGGGCAGAATGACTTCCCTGGTCCTGCTGGCCATACTATTCTTGATACAGGCCATGATGCCACTGCCCTTCTTGGCCACCTGGGCACAATGCTGGCTTACATGTTCAGTTGGCTGTTAGCCAGTACCCCCAGGCAGGTCCCTCTGCCTGACTGCTCTCCAGCCACTCTGTCCCCAGCCTGTAGTGATGCATGGAGTTGTTGTGGTCAAAGTGCAGAACCTGGCACTTGGACTTGTTCAAACTCATGGCATTGGACTGTGCCCATCTATCCAGGGCCCTCTGCAGAGCCCTCCTATCCTCTAACAGACCAAAACATACTCCCAACGTGGTGTCATCTGCAAGCTTACTAATGGTGGACTCAATCCCCTCATCCAGATCATCAGTAAAGATATTAAACAGGAGTGGGCCCAGCACTGATCCCTGGGGCACACCACTAGTGACTGTCTGCCAACTGGATGTGGCACCATTCACCACTGCTCTCTGGGCCCAGCCATCCAGCTAGTTCTTAACACTGGACAGTGCCCCTGTCCAAGCCACAGGCTGCCAGCTTTGCCAGAGTTTGCCATGGCAGATGGTGTCAAAGACCTTGCTGAAATCCAGGTAGACTACATCCACAGCCTTCCCCATGTCCACCAGGCAGGCCATCTGGTCATAAAAAGAGATCAGGTTGGTCAAGCAGGACCTGCCCCTCCTAAAATCCCTGCTGGCTGGGTCTGATCCCCTGGGCATCCTGTAGGTGTCCTCTGATTGTACTCAGGATGATCTGTTCCATTATCTGGCATGGCACTGAGGACAGGCTGTTAGGCCTGTAAGTTCCCGAGTCCTCCTTCCGACCCTTCTTGTGGATATAGTTAAACCAACTGATAGATAGATCCTTGCAAATTAAAACAGGAACTAGTAAAGTATCTTTTGCAAGTTCTGTCTTTGAGGAGACTGTCCTGTCTAACCACATGTTGGAAAAACACTCCTCCCAGAACTCCCGTGTTGCAGGGCTAGTCCCCTTAGCACAGGGATAGCTGAGAGCTATGACCTATCTGGTCATATAGCTCCCTCAGATGCCCACAGGCGCCACTCATGTCTGAGGATCACGTCTACAAAGGGAATCTGGAACTTTCATTACTTACTGCTAGGTAGCTTTTTTACTTCTTGTTTTCTTGGCTCTTATTTTCTATCCTCTTCTTGCTTTCCTTTGTTTCTTGCCCACTTTCCCCTTTCAACCCATTACTGCTATGGTCCTATGAACTCACGTCATTCTTAGCCCCGCCTAAGAAATTTATACACAATCCGTTTATGTCTTGCCTGTAGTCTTCATAAAACACAGATAAGGATGATCGTGACACTTATTAAGTTAGCTGGGCAGCTTATTTGCCGTTCAGTACCTTGCTTGGCTGATCTTTCACAGCAACGTTTACTCTGAATAAGGAATGTCTTGACAGCAGACACATGGTGATAAATGCAAGGTTTGTCACCTGTTTTCATGTACTACAATGAAGAGCCACAGAGAGCAGTGACTGTTTCTTCTCTCCTGCACACAGCGAACGGAACCGGCAGCCCTCCGGACCCGCTCTGCAGCCAGGGCTGACTTAGCCAGGGCGGCTGTCGGAAAAGCAGGGCGGCCCGAAGGAGGCCGTGGGAAGAGAACGGAAGGGCGGCGCGGGGCCGCGAGCGGCGCCCGTTGCCTCGGCGACACAGCCGACCGAGTCTCGCGAGACTCGCAGACTCTCGCGACACGGCGCCCGGTGCGGGCCGGGCGGAAGCGGCCGCAGTGTTTACAACCCGCCGGGGCGGGGACGCGGCAGAAGCGGCGCTGGCAGCCGGGCCGGGCGGAGGGGGCCGGCGGCACCGAGAGCGGTGAGCGGTGCCGCCGCCACGCCCATGTGCCCGCAGCCCCCGCCGTCCATGGAAGTGATGGAGGGGCCCCTCAACTTGGTGAGCGCGCGGCCGCGGTGGGTCGGGGGGTCCCGTCAGCCCATTTTGCCGCCGCGCTCGGCCCTCAGGCGGCAGGGAGCGGGTGGCCCACGGAGGGTAGCCGAAACGAGAAACGCGACTTGAACAGTAAATGGGGCCCTCACTGTCCCCCCTTTCTCACCCCTAGCACCTGTTCAGGGCTTGTGCCAGGCCCTGCTGAGGTGGCACCGCGTCCTGGTCTTCCCGGAGGCCGAGTCTCTGTCTCGGACTTGAAGTGGGTTTTAGGAGGAGGTGGCCAAGAGGCGGGGGAAGCGATGACAGGGCCACGCAGCACTGGTGTACGGGAGGTCCCGCAGGGCCGCGGCTAGGACGGTTTACGGCGGAACCGGACTGCTCCGTGCCCGGGAACACCGCTGGAGAGGAGACAGCGCAGGGGTGCTCGCAGTGACACGTTTACATTGTTGGGAGGGGGCTGTCTGGCCCAAGTTGTAAACTTAAAGGACAAGGGAAGTTCTGGAAGGAAACGTTTAGATGACACAGGCCATATTTATGCGAGTTTTAAAGAGTTCTAGAGACTTAGCAGGGCCCTCTACTGACTAGATGCTTCTTTTAATTTCACAGGGTTAAATACTTTAGAATCTTAAATGGGTAATTACTCTGCTTAAACTACATTTCTTAAGGAACATTAGCTGAAAACAGATGTCTGAAAAATGCATCTTCACAAAATCTCATCAGATTTTAAGCAGCCTAAATTGGTAGATTTCTGTCACAGACAAGATCGAGGGTCAAGAACAGTTAATTCTCTGCTGCCTTGTACATTTTATCAAAGCCATACTTTGACAATGCCTCAGATGCAGTCAGTTATAGACAGAGCATTCTCTTAGAACACTAGCTTTGGTCCAACAGTGCAACTACCCAGAAACAGCCCACTAGGAAAACAGCAGTGGTGCTTCCAGGAATGAGTTTGATCCAGAAATTGTTCGGACATTGCCATGCAAACATTGGAGACTTGTGTCAGTTTAGTTTTTAATCCAGGCTTCTTTGTTCCAGCATAGTGTCAGCCCTGACAAACCTTTGCCAGTTCTACAGAGTCAGGCATTTCTAGATTTCTCTCTCTGGTTTCAGAAAGGCTGGTAAAACTGATATTCCAAGCTACAGAATAAGGGCTGATAGTGTAGCAGGAAAATTATCTTATTTAGATCTGAACCAATAGTGCAGAACCACTCTGGTTGTGTCTGTATCATGCTGAACAAAAGAAAAAAAAATCCTTAGTAGTTTTTACTGTCCTGATGTCTCCATTTCTTTATCAACATGTAGCACATCAACTACACTTAATAATTTCTATTGGTGACTTTTGGTTATTATTTGTTTGTGTAGCCTTCCTAATTACAGGTGACTATACTTTCTTGTATTCTGCTGACTCCAATTATATTTTTTCTGCCTTCTGAAAAATAAATTTCCCTCAAAATAATATTTTACTTTCATTAATATAGGTCTTCATTAATGCCTTAAACAATTAATGATATTTGTCTGTCTCAAGTTTTATGTTTTGTTTTCCTTAATCTACTGATGTATTTCTGTAGATGGCACTAAACAGATACTAATTTGCTTTCCAGATCTGCTTTTTAAAAAATCATCTGTAACTCCAATGGCTTTTGTTTAATAAAAATTTTCATCATTCACCTTCAGGTCTAGTGACTTCAATGAGAAACAGCATTCTTTAACAGATAAAAACCTTTTAACTGTAAAAGCATGAAGATGAATGTCATAAGAAAAGATGCTATGTTAAAAAAAAAACCCAAACCAAAACGCAGTTAAAAGCTTTTCTGTGCTGCCTATTGTAGGGGCAATTACTACTGCCATCTGCTTTAGGCAAAGAATTCTTACCTCGTATCCAGCTTTAACCAATTTTATCCACCATATCCAACTTTAACCTTAGGTATAGGAGTAAAAGGTATCAATTAAGAAGCACAACAGTACACTCTTAACCATTAGAAGCTTGGAATTAACAGAGTGAAAATGAGGCAAATAGTATCAACCTCAAGAAGAGACTAAAAAGAAAACTTGCTCGTTGAACAGAATCTGACACTCAGGACTTCACAAATCTGCAGATTCTAATTTAATGCATCAATATCTTCCTAGAGATTATTTACTAATGAGCCATACCACCTCTACTTTGTATTTTTCCTACAAGGTAATAGCACTTTCTGTGGTTTATAATAAAATACCATCCAAAATCTGGTGAAAATCTGTTGTCTCTTAAGTTTTTCGAAGTGTAAGGGACCCATCTTGAAGAGCTGTTGTTCTGACGAAAACCAGAAAGCACAGACCAGTGGCTGGAGTGAGAGTAACACAACGCAATATAAATTGCAAGATTCATGTAATGTAGGCTTTCATTTTAATGCCGTAAGCCATTGGTAGCAACCATTCCAGTGCACGCCAATTAATGCTCTGCTTTAAGAAATGGTTTCAAAGTAAAGTGAATATTACATCCACACAAGGCTGAAATAAGCAGAATAAATCTGCAACAGGAAGAAGTAGGAAGAGAAAATAGTATCTGTGAAAGTTTACCAGAGACCAAAGGATTTAAACAATGTGGGACAATGTTTGAGATTTAATGCCGATGCACACTAGCATTTTTGATTGGAAAACAAGGAATATTATATTAATCTACAAAAACATCCACTAAATTCAACTGGTTTTGTTTTTTTTTAAATAAAGATTAACCTGAAAACTGCTATACTTTTCAAATCTAAAATGAAAAAAAAATGCAGAAGCACTTAATTATGAACTCAAACTAGAGAAAATAAGCTTGCAAGTAGTAAAAAAAGTGGAAGTATGATTATAGAGACACACCTAACACAATGTCTGTTTTTACCACAATAGTGGAAAACTTTGTCTTAGTTTCTCCTCAGTAACTTGATCTTTATGAGGCCATTCATTTCAACACTGCCATTCATTCATACACTGCTGTGAACCCACAGGGGCAGCAGTGTATCTGAATAGTGACTAGAGATGGTGAGGTGATGAGTCAGTCAAACATCCAGATTAGTAATAGCCTCCTTCAAAAAGCTCAATAGTGCTGTATTTAGTCACATAACTACTGTTAAAGCATAGCACAAAACTGTTCCACGTTGCACATGTAACAACTTGTAGTAGCTCCCATTCAAGAACATAGTTAACTAAGCTACAGGTGGTGGACAGAAGCATTATTTCTTCACTGGCTGGCTGTGTGGTTTGTGTACCTAGCAGCAGTGCCTTTCTGCCTTGTCATGCTAGCATAACATCAAGCCATGCAGTTCTGCTCCAAGTGAGCACGTCTAATGGTTTAAAGGCCCAAATGAAGCCATCTCATAGAGATGTCTGGGAAGGGAGCAGCATGAAGTCATGACTGAGGCCTTTCTGCACCAGTTGGTTGGAATTGTTATTCCTGGAATAGTTCTTTTACTTGACAATTTGTTACAGTAATTCAGTTCTCCCTACCAAAGGGTAGCTCTGTTGTTGTAATAGCTTGAGCCATGTGGTTTAGGACTACACATAGGAGCCCAGATTTTGGTTATCAAGGCAATGTTACTGTTCTCATTTAGCTTATAACCTCCAGTTAGCAAGACTTGTGCCGTGCCAGCTGTAGCTGTCTATATGGGTAAAAGCATTAGCAAAGCAGCTTACAGCTCTGACAAGCAAGTTGAAGCATTTAGTGCTTTTATCATAACTAAATGGATAAAAAGGGGGACAGTGAGGTTGATTTGACTATGCAATAGGTTAAAAGTTACCACACCTTAATGAGGTTACAGGTGATAAGGGGAAGAGCTGCAGCTATGCCTGTAGGGCGCTTTGAAAGCTCCACCTAACCTAAGCAACGTGAGCTGATTTTATTCCAGATCTCTTAATTGCATGTGCATGGTAGGGAATGCAGAATAACCATTTTATCCTAAATTTGGAATAGGTTGGGAACACATGTGAAGTCAGTTAGAGCTATTCTGAGAGTTAATGTTGTTTGGCTAAACAACTGGTTGCTTATCTACCCATGTGCTTAAATTCTAATACTATTTCTTACAAGTATTGAACTTTCAATATCTTTTACAGTTCAATACAAAGCAAGTGGAGTGAGGAGTGTATTATATTGGGAATAATTTCTCATGAGAGTTTTCACATACTTGTTTTGCTCTGTAGCCACAATAATGTTTCATTTACAGTTGAGCCATTGTTCTGTTGACCTCACTAAGTACATGCTTCCAAAGACAGAAAATTGAGCTAACATATGGCTAGTGGTCTTGATTGAGCAGACACAGTGGATTCTGCCATTATTTTGTTTTTCCTTCAGTCAATTCCATCTTTCTCTATAGAACACAAGGAGTATTTTAAGGAAGTTTGCTTCTGTTGACACATTACCCATTCTTTAGGCCTAGTGGAAAATATATTCCTATTATTTACAGTACAATTCTGTATTATTTTGGCTTTTAGTGTAACTTCCTGCAAATAAAGTATTTGTCTATAATCACCTTCAAGTTTTAGTCATCATGACTGTACTTCTTTTTAAGAAGAAAAAAAACACACACCAAAAAAAAACAACCCCCAAAAAACAAAACCAGTGGCCATAGTTTATTCCTGGAGCTCTCAGGTAAAGTTTTCCTCTCATATTCTCTGTCCATTCAATTTTTTAATACATATGCAGACAAATGCATTCAGACCTTTCTGAGTTCACCATTTCCTAGTAAGAATGAGTTTGAAAGAGACTTCTGTAGGTATAGCACTGATAGAGTGTTTGTGGTGTGGAGGGAATAATGGAGTACCAGCCACCTCATCCCACCCTTTGTGGCCTGCTGCTGTAAAAATCATACAGAATCACAGAATGTTAGGGTTTGGACCTCAAAAGATCATACACATGGAGGATACTTAGCACTGTGTTGTAAAATACGGAAGCAATACCACGTGCGCGTTCTGGCTTGCTCTTTCTCCAATTACATTCTTAGAGCAAGAATCTATCCTTAAGGAGAGTAATCTCTGAAGAGATTCCTCATGTCTCAAAAAAATACTTTCATCTTTACTTTCAGCAGTAACAGAGCATAGGTATTGATCCTTTCTGGCAAAGATAACTGGTATCCACACTCCATAATATAAAATAGATTATAATAGCAGCCACCAGTTGTTTCCCTTAAAACATCCACAGCCTGTTATGCTAGACAGAGGTTCTTTGCAGACAGCTTTCCTCAGGGCCCTTCATTTTAGTAGGTGTGTTTTCCTGCTTTCATTTGTAGCTTTATTAGTAAGCAAGGCACCGTAATCTGTGCTTCATCAACTTATTAAAATACATCACTTTCTAGAAAGCCCCTTACTGTGAATAAAGCATGCTGTAAGCTTAATGTCTTGAGCAAGGCCTTCAGTGAACAGCTGTTTCAATTAGGGGAAGAAAGGAAAGCTAAACATATGTAAGACTATATCTCAACTACAGGACTGTTGCAAATTAGAAGAGAGGGTAGTAGACTTAAGTTATTTGAAAATGAGTAGTATTCCATCTACCTTTTTAAAAAAATGTAGAATTCTGTTGCTCTCTTTTATGTAATAGCTAGGTATCAACTGGAATCATGTGGGAAAAGGAGCAGCTTTTTGTTGTGGTGGTTTGGTTTTTTTGTCTCCCTCAACCTAAGCTAGTGACATATGGTGATAATCCTTCATGTTGCAATAGTGCACTATCTACAGAAAAAAAAGTAGCATTTTTGTTGTTTCTGAGTTTGAGGGAGTGGTAGGACACCTGGGAAGTAGGCCTTATGGCTTCATTTCCTATGGCCTGGCAGTCACATAATTGCCTAGTTTATATTGGAAAAAAAGAAGCAGAGCGTTAATTTTTGGGCTGTTAAAGCTTTAGACAAAGAGGAGACCTGCATTGCTGCTTTAGAGGATTGATTACTTTTCTATTTTGCTGCTCAGAAATTACATAGGCAATGATTTGGGCTAGTTGTGTGGAAAATCAAATAGGAGCATTTCTCTGGAACAGCAGTACAAACTTACAAATGCACATAGCCTCCCTTAACATCTTGGCTCCAATTGGAAAGTCTGAGCTGTCTAGCTTACCTGCTTTTGTAGCTCATCCAGTAGTTGAAGTGACTCAAGAAGACGCAGAGAAATCCCTCAGGAACCAAATGTGTTAGAGCAAGATGAGGAAGCTTTATTAGCTTGGTCATGTTTCACTCACACCTGCTTCCTCTTATGAGAGTCAAGTTGTTGCACCTGTCCCATTTGCCTGCTGGGAATTCCTGCTTGTCTGGATTGGGAGGGACATCTAGAACTAGTTGTTGACCTGCTTCCTCCTCCCCTCCCCCCTCAATTCCAAAGCCAGTTAGTAAATTATAAGTATTCTTACACCACCTCCTACATTAATTGCAACTACTACAACTGGAAGAGGAATTATGTGTATGAACATGCTGTGGTTATGCAGCAGCTATTTCTGTAGTCATCACAGCAGCAGGACCAAAGTCAAAGCAGTCCTCCTAGAATCTGTTTGGAATCAGCCTACCAGCTCCAGAATTGTTGGTGTAAATACCTTCTAGCATGACATCAGACCAGGGAGAGAGACTTTTTTTTTCACTTTATGATACAGGACCAATTCTTACACTGCCTTAAGAACAAACCAGCAGACTAGACAAGATGTGGAAGCTTATCCATAAGACAGAGCTATTAAGCATCCAAGTATTTCTGTTGCAGTTTCATCACTTGCTGCTAGGAAACAGCACAACTCATCTCTTCACACTGCTGGTGATAAATAATCTACCATGAAAATGAGAGAAATTCCTTGGTCCTTCCACAGTCAACTAATTGGAACAAACACTCACAGGGTGGAATAAATGATCAAACATCTCTTTGTCAAGCAGCCAGGAAAACAAACAAAGTGAGGAATTCCTCCCCTATGACTACAAAACACCAACCTTTCTCACACAAGGCTGTGCTGAAATGGATTTTTCTCTGCTGTGGTTCCCGTTGTTTCCACTAGAGAAGTCTGTTGCTCTGCATCAGACTAAGATGGCCTGGCCTCTTTATATTTTGATTTAACAGCAAGAAAGAAATTTTGACTTCATAATCACAGGATCCTAGTTTCTATTTTTGCTAGAATATTTTCTTAACTTTATTCACAGTCTATCGCAATTTCAGCTTCACTGGGAGTTAGCTGAGAATGGAAGTAATTTAATTGCACAATGTAACAACTGACTGTCCTCAAATGTTCTCCATGTGCTTAAGTGATTTGAGTAAGATCATGCTCCAGTAGTTTAAAACAGCTGAAAATAACCTTTGAAAACAATCAGACTTAAATTGTTACATGTAGAAACTAATAAATGGAAGCAGGTCCCTGGCTTGTTGAATTGCTTCCTTAGCTCTTCTGTTTCTAGCTACTCTTTTTCATCCTTGCCTGATTTGTTTTAGACCTGCCCCTGCAGTTTGCAGAAGCAGCTGTATCTGTACTAATTTACTGAAAATTTGTTTTGCAAGGAGCTAGCTCAGGTGGTTTTATGTCCATGACATAGCTAATTTGTAACTGGATGAGCTGCCATGAATGACTGAGGAGATGGCTCTATATTAGGCGATACTGTTGGTTCATTCCTGTGGGAAATAAGTTCATCTTTCTGGCATATGTCATTTGTAGGGGGACGTAGAAACGGGCCATAAATTAGATTACTTTTCTGCAGAAAAACACTTCCTCTTCTGAGATTATTTAACCTCAGGGCAGAAAAAGCAGGGAATGTTGACAGTTACCTGAGGACTGAGAGAAGACGAGGAAGAAAAATATAACCAAATTATTTGTTGTGAAGAATCAAGGAGCTGTGGAGTTTTTTTAAGAATGGTCCATGTTAGCATATGAAATCAGATTCAGAAAAGCCAAACATCTAAAATCAGTGATATAACTGCTAGGGATTGCTCAAGAAGAGCTGTTGTCCAAAATAATGTTTTTTGTAGAAGTCATTCTCTTCTGTGGTGTCAGAACTGCTAAAATTGTGGTGGAAAACTGAACTTACTGTAACACAGAGGGTGATGAAGTCAGTTTGGAAGACAAAAAAATGGACCTGCATTTTAGAATTTATTTTTTAAACAGATGGTAACGTAAGTGTGATGTTAGTCTTGGTGGAATCATGTTACTATCCTGTTTGGATTATCTGACCTTTGATGCTTCTACCAAGGCTGCAGTAGCAAAATGTAATTTGATAAGGCCTGTAGGGAACCAGCTGTTCATATCTCAGGACATGGACAAACATGCTCATGTTCATCCTGGAACATGCTTAGAGCAATTCAGTTACTTATATTCACCAAACATCTGAAGTCTGACAAGTTTTATGCCTTCAATTGGGCAAAAGGAGGGAAGAGAGAATTGGTATAGGTTAGAGACAGAATTACAAAAGCAGATTTCAGGCTTTCAGCTCTGTTTCCCCTACAAATTCAGATCACTATGGATTTGGTAAAGCCTTGTTTGAGAAATAGTAATCAACTAACAGGCAAAGACCTTCTTCAGGTTCCTGTGTGTCTTGTATTGTTTCACAGAGTCAGTGCTTGATACCTGATGGCTGTTTACAGCAAATTCAGTAAAGCAGCCAAGAATAATGTGTTGCAGACAGTCTTTCCAGTCAGTGATTGTAGCCTTTCCCCATTACACAGCTGGTCTTGGAGGAGGGAACATAAAATTCATGTCTTTCAGTAATGACAAAAAGGCTTGCTTTCATGGAGGTTGCAGTGCTGGTTGTGCAATGCTGTTTCTCACTGAGCATATGCAAATACTTGCATCAGTTGCTTGTTTTCAGCAACACCTTTAGTCTGCCTTGGTGGTTTACATTAGTGGATTACAAATACTAGTATAGACTTAGCTGTTGTATAGCAACAGTGTGACTGATACCATGTAACTATGCCTGTGCTACTTCCATTAATGGGTATAAGCTACAAACAAACAAAAACAACAAAGAACTTTTGCAGTTTATTCACTTGAGAGGCAAAACCTCTTGGCTGTGGCCCAGCAGAAACTGTCAAACCAGCTGTAAACTGTAACATAGTTCAGATATCTTGTATTCTGCTGGGTAAATTGGTCCAAAATACTTAACAGCTTCTCATAACTTCTTATGGCCTCCTGGTCTTCTTGCATAACTACAGTAAATGGCTGCCTATAAAGGAGGCTTCAAAAGGATTTTGTTGTGTGCACACCATCTTTGCCGCATTACCAAACTTCAGTTCTGAACCTGTGCGATACAGATTAAGTCCTGCACGTGGGTAGGCACAATCCCAAGGACAAATCCAGGCTGGGTGGTGCATGGCTGGAGAGCAGCCCTGAGGAAAAGGACCTGGGGGTCTGGGTTGATGAAAAGCTCAACGTGAGCCTGCAGTGTGTGCATGCAGCCCAGACAGCAACCGAGTCCTGGGCTGCATCAAGAGCAGCGTGGCCAGCAGGGCCAGGGAGGGGATTCTCCCCCTTTACTCTGCTCTCATCAGACCCCATCTGGAGTACTGTGTGCAGTTCTGGAGCCCCCAGCACAGGAAGGACATGGAAGTGTTGGAGCGGGTCCAGAGGAGGGCCACGAAGATGATCAGAGGGCTGGGGCAGCTCTGCTATGAGGACAGACTGAGAGAGTTGGGGCTTTTCAGCCTGGAGAAGAGTAGCCTTCCAGTATCTGAAGGGGGCCTACAGGAAGGCTGGGGAGGGACTATTTACAAGGTCTTGCAATGACAGGACAAGGAGCAATGGGTTTAAACTGGCAGAGGGAAGATTTAGACTGGATGTTAGAAGGAAGTTCTTTACAGTGAGAGTGGTGAGACACTGGCACAGGTTGCCCAGGGAGGTTGTGGCTGCTCCCTCCCTGGAGGTGTTCAAGGCCAGGTTGGATGAGGCCTTGAGTGACCTGCTCTAGTGGGAGGTGTCCCTGCCTATGGCAGAGTGTTGGAACTGGATGATCTTTGAGGTCCCTTCCAACCCTACCATTCTATGATTATTGTAAAATGTTATTAAAGAAGAAGTCAAAGCATAAAGCCTGGAAAGGAGTGGGAGATCTGAGCTTAAAAGCCTGAGAATTGGAATCATTACAGGTTTCTTAGGTGTACTGATTACTTTTAAGGGAAGTATAACTATTTGTTAGTTAACTCTCATTGAGGTAATGCTCATTTTATTTTCAGGCTCACCAGCAAAGCAGAAAAGCAGACCGTTTGCTGGCAGCTGGGAAATATGAAGAAGCAATTTCTTGTCACAAAAAAGCTGCTGGTGAGTAGGTATTTCTCACATTCCAGGACTTAAAAATCAATTTCTAGATTTGCATGCATCATGCAAGTAGAATATCTAGTTACTTGCAACATTTTTATTCTTAAAAATGTGAAGGTTTTTTTCAGTCCAGATCAAGCACCCTTTTGGAAAGTTATTTTCTAACATAAGTAGCTCATGTCAGACATTTCCAAAGTTGTTTTGGTTGGGGATGGTCATCACTGTGAAGTCAGATCTTTATTGAAGATGAAGCCAACACCTCATGTCACACACAAACTGCAATTAAGGACCTGCTGCAAGCCAGTTTCAGTATTTTCTTCACTGCTTTCATAGCTGAAGTCACCTGCATTCACTGTTGATAAAGTAAATACTTAGACAAATATCTGCTTACAAAAGTTTACTTACTTCCCTTTCTTAGTGCCTGAATCAAGCCAGCTAAGAACAGGTGATGAGCTCAGCTTACCCAGAACTCCAGCAAACCCACAGATTGCACTGCAGGCCTTGGTGCTGCGATTGACAGCCTCTCCTAAGTGAGACTCTGTGCATTTACCTGTCCATTTCACTAGTCAATTATTTGTGTTGCAGTCTGTCAGCTCTCTGGCAGTGTGGCAGCTGCGTGGCGGAAGAAGAGATCTTAATTGGTTCAACAAGCAGAACCTTTCAATGATAAGATTTGTGTGGAGACAAAATAAGTGGCTTCTCTGAACATCATAACCTAAATACTAGACGTTCTCACTTTACATTCATAAATACTAGAAAACCCCATAAAGTGAGAAATAGATAATTTCTTTGGTGTTTATGAGTGCTCAGAGCATCTACATTCTAATGTGCAGACTTTTCATTTTGGGTTCCTTCATACACCAAGACAAACCTCAGAAATGCATTGGATGTTTCTTGCTTTTCTTTGATTTTTTTTTTTTTTCAGTATCTCGGATCTTTCTGAATTTGGTTATGAATTTCTTATAGTTTGTCTTTTTCAGCACTAACAAGATATGCTCAAAGTCTAAAGTGCTGCTGTGACTCTAAGCCAGCATATTCTAGTTTGAAGGGGAAGTTCATGAAAGAGTGGGGAACTACAGACTACACCTCTCCATCAAGACATAATTAAAAAGCATTACATTGTAATACCAGTATGCCATGGGCAAGAGAATTTTACTTACCAGATTTTGTCTTGTAGTGCTTTTATGTTAAATCTGGTTCTTAGCTGTGTTTTGTCCCTTTATGGGAAAGTTGGGCTTGGACTTTCTGGAAATGGCTGCTGTGCTGTCCTTTTGAAAACCAAACAGCAACAACTTGAGCTAGCAGGGAAGGGTGTACCATGTATTATGGTAGTTTTCTCAGACTTTTGAAAAACAGCAGGTGTTTCCAGCCACTAGCTTGCTAAATACTTTGCTTCTGTATTGCTGCTTTCCTGTGAAGATTCAGAACGTGAAATGTATTTTCTTAGGTTTTATGGCAATGTTCAGGCTCTGTAACCTGTCCTAAGTGTTTATCGATTTTCTCTTCTGCAGCTTACCTTACAGATGCTATGAAGCTGACCCAGTCAGAGCAGGTGAGGACAAGGAGCAGCAGATGCCATAATCAGCTATAGCCTATGGGTCATATTATGCCCTGACTGATCATACCTCTCTGCTTAATTTTCTGACCCTATGGCAACTGCATCCTGAGTTTTAGAAGTGCAGTGATGCTAGTCTTCCTTCAAAGTTTTTCCAAGTTTAAGTGGAGCAGGAACAAGAAAATTACTAACACATCCAAGGGTTCTCCAACAGGGGTTCCTGGTCTGCAAGGCATCTTCAAACAGATGATAAAACTAGTTTCATATTTAACTTTTACTGTGAGGCACTTAGGCTGTTTTGCTGAGTTGTTTCACATCTACATTCTGTAATCTACATTTCAGCTACATTCTGTAATTTTGTTTTTATTCATCATGATTGGAGGGTCTCTAGAATAACAGCCCTATAGCTTTCCTTACTCACTGCACAAATCTATCTGTGAATGTAGTAATGTAGTTTGCTCAACACTTTCAAAGCAGCAGGCTTTGAGTTTAGCCAATATTATCAAAGGACATAACCTGTGGAGATGGACATCTGTCTTCCCTGCAAAGAGTCATTCTTGTAGAAAAATGGTAGCCTCTTACCCAGGTGGTTCCTGTGAGTTATTAACCACCATGCTACCGCCTTCATTAAATATGGCTGAATCATTTGGGACTATGTCTGGCCTTGGAACAGTTTTCTGCTTAGTGTTGGGTGTTACTAACATGATATAATCACAGAGGCATACAAATTGTTTTATTTAGCTGAACTTTGGCTGTGTATGCCAAGTCAATCTCTTCCTTTGGTGTTGGTCATAAGTCAGTTAAACTCCTGGATCCTCCACAGAGCTATTGTAGCCTAGTCAGTGTTAAAAACAAGCAAACAAATGAAGAGATGAAATATTAACTCATTCCTTCATAATACCAGTAGTTATGCTAAGTTTGGGTGACATATCTCAATCTGTTGCATTGTAGAAGCAGAGAGCATTTCTTGTTTGATTTAGTATCTGAGTAAAAAAACCTCCACCCCCACCCCACCTCAGCCATGCTGTGATGATGTTTATGTAAATATTGACATGCATGCAACTTTCTGTGCATGAATACTCAGGTGGGATTATGGATCACCAACTAAACTGTTTAATGTTGTTCTTACTCAGGCTCAGCTGTCACTGGAATTACAAAGGGATAGTCACATGAAACAGTTACTGCTCATCCAGGAGAGGTGGAAAAGGGCAAAGAGAGAGGAAAAGCTGAAAGCCCAGCAGAATGCTGACAAGGAAATAGCTGCACATCTCCAGACTTCTTATAAGCCATCTGCTGAAGATTCTGATGATCAAAATATATTGGTTCCTGTCACTCAGAAATACAGCCCTTCCATGGAGAAACACCCACAGGATATTCAGGGTGTCTTTGACAGGGACCCAGATACGCTATTATTTCTGCTTCAGAAAAAAAAGCAGCCAGTGGAAGCATGTCTTGGGAGCAAAGCTCCAAAAGATGACAAAACAGTAATAGAAGAGCAGGCAACCAAAATTGCAGATTTGAAACGGCACATAGAATTTCTTGTAGCTGAAAATGAGAGATTAAGGAGGGAGAATAGACAATTAAAAGCAGAAAGTGCTAGACTCCAAAAATCTCCAGTAGACAAGGAGTTGGATGTAGACGCTGACTTTGTTGAGAAGTCAGAGTTGTGGGGTCTGCAGCAACATTCAGAACCTATGTCATCAGCTGCAACTTGGCAGAAGTTTGCAACAACTGCTGGGAAGGCAAAGGACATTCCAATACCCAACCTTCCCCCCCTGGACATCCCGTCCCCTGAACTCCCTCTGCTGGAACTCTCTGAAGATATGCTGAAAGGACTGATGAACAGCTAAAAAACAGGAAAAGTGCTCCGTGTAGTTACCCAAAATTAAGAAAAGGGAAAGGCACCAGGACACTGGTGATCTGAGGGCAGAAACATCTTACACAATCCTACTGTTGGAGAAAAGGCATTAAAGCAACTTGGTTACTGTGAAATACACATCATATCTGATCTACTTCATGAAAAGGTACCCTAACCGGTATAAGGTGGCAAGCTCTTCAGTCTTTCTCCCAATGTTTCAAACCAAATGACTGCCTGGAGAATGTTTCAAGTAATGCAATCCTTCAGGGTTTTAAAGTATGCTATATATAATAGTTGTCCATAATGCCATAAATGATGGTGCAGAACATAACTGTTATGGTTGCCAGTTGGCTGCCACTTCTTATTGAAAAATGCTTTCTAGCATGAATTTAAACTATGCATTTCATTATGCATAACTTTGTTAATTCAGATACAGTGCAATTTATACACCTCCTAGATGGATTTATGTGCCACGCTCTCTGCTCCTGACCATGTTAACCTCAACTCAGGAGAGATTTTAATTTCCATTCTATGAAGGAACCAACTTATTAGTTCTGTTGATGAGGGGTTTTTTTGGGGTTATCTGTTTACATAACTAATCAGGGTGCATCGAATCTAGCTTTGGTTTCTGTATAAAGTGACATTGTTTAAAAAAGAAAAATCTATACTTAAAGAAAATTACCCTTTTTGGTTTCAGTGATGCATGAATGGAAGTAATTCTAGCTGGCAGTATTTGATTGAAAAAGAAATTGTTTACAGCTTAACCTGATTCAAAAAGGACATGAAAATAAAAACCAAGGTGTTTTGACACTACACATGTGTTAAATCTCTACAAATGTTGCAGAGCACCGAAGAGAAATCAAGAGTTACACTAACAGTGTTTGTACAGACATACCGCTGAACTTCTGTGTTCCTCACCCAGCAGTTACAGGAAAGCTGAGGTAAATTCAAAGGTTTCTGAGGAGAGCACTGCAGGCCACTTCACTCTCAGTCCTTTTCAGCATGTGTCATCCTGTGCCCTGCCCTAGAGCATTCTCCAGCCTTACCCCTGTACTGGAGTGTTACCTGAGCCCAGGCTTTCCAAGGCAGAGGGTGTGGGATGTGTGCTGCAGCGTGTAGAGAAGGCACTAGTTAATTTTCGTTGTAACTAATTAATGAAAAGTATTAACTGTTGCCAGCCACCCCACCTTAAGTTATTTTTGTGCTGTAACAAGGTAAGCTTGCTATCTAATGGTATGTTTTTTCTTCCAGAATAGGACTGGAAGTGCAGCAAGAACACCTAACTGCTGTGCACATTCTCCCTTCTGTAAGCCTTGTGTCTCCTGTGATTGCTTGAAGGAGAGTAGGGTCTGGAAGCTAGAAAAAAAACTATGGAAACACATGTTTCTTGTGCTGAATTATAGCAGGAAACTAATTTTTCAGAGGTAAAAAAATGAAGTTATTTTTCAGTTGGAGCCATTCAGCTTGTGGCCCCACAGGACGGCTGTGATGAGGTAACCTGTTCCAGATCAGCCTCAGCTTTCTATTCCCACAGAAGGACAAGTTCTCCACTGCCACCTGCTTGGCTGGCTGTTAATAGGCAATCTGGCAGTGGAGCACAGTGTTTCTGTCCATGTAAGTAACACAAAGAAAATCATAGGTGCTCACAAGAAGGAAATAAAATTATTTAAGCACCTATCTCATGTCACTGCCAGGGATGATAGCCCAGAGCTGTTAGCTACAGACATCTGAGGTGTCTGCAGACAGAGAATAAGGAAGCACTTTTTATCCTGGCTACCTCTGCTGAAGAGTTAGGATTCTTCAGCGAGCAAGTGGGGAAAACACAAGCTCTGCCTTCTGTTTATAAGGCTGAACTATCCCTTCACATACAGCTGCATAAACAAAACACTAGAGCAGAAGAAAGCTGCTTCTCTGCAGGAAGAAGGCCAAGTAGGGGCAAAACTCCATGCTGCTGCTTTTGAAAGTGTTGTTAAGACTTCTCTCTTTCCATCAATGCAAATGTTTGCCCTTGCAACCTGCCTACTCAACACATGAAGGCTGCTGAAATCAAGCTCCAGGCAGCACAGCTTAGCGTGAGGGTTTTCTGCTCCCATGAGTGATGCAGCAAGGAGAATGGGTGCAACATTCCCTTTAGTAGGATAGAAGCACAGAGCTGCTGTGGAAGTGCTGCTGGCCTTACACAAGCTCCAGGAAAGTGATGTGGCAAGCTGAGTATTTCTGTGTAACACAGAGACTAAGGTGGAGCTGGAGCAGGTGATACCAGTACAGAGGCAGCCCACAGCCTAGTGATTAACACAGGTGCTCCTGCTGAAAGGAAAGCTCCAGCACTGCCAGCCTGTTCCCCCAACCCCTCCCTCCCAGGCAGCACCGTGGTCAGGCAGCCATAAGGCCTGCAGAAAGACATAAAGGAGGGAGTATGATCATTCTAGGAGCAGCACAGGGTCTTTATAAACCATCCTGCAGCAGAGAATTCATTGAATAGTGACTTTTTCTTGTAAAATTCTTTGCATTCCAGGGAAAGAGGTAAGTGTATGAAATAAGGTGAATTGTTTTCATTTTTCCAAGAAAGGAATTCTCCAGTTTGAATTCACAGCTACGCAATTACCCCATCCATTTAAAGCATAAAAGATTGTACAGAAAATGCTTGCCACTAGAGAGCAAGTTTTCTAGATCGATAGTAATAAGGCTAAGGACACTCTAATCCAGCATCTGTCAGCAAGTGGTTTTATGCCCCAACAATGTAAAGCTAGTTTAAGCAATTTTTGCCTTTCAGCATGCTTTCTGGTATCGTCAGTTAGCAAAACCCGCCCTTTTTTCCTTACCTGCACCCCGACTTGGTCGGCACTATCGTTTACGCCCCTTTTCCTCGCTCCCTTCTTGCCACCTATATTTCCCTTTCCCCCTCCCGACGGAGCCGCCCGCCCCTGGCCTTGCCCCGCTGGCGGCTGAGGCTGGCGACTGCTGCTCGGGAGCGCTTGGCTGCCGTCGGCCGCCACCTGCTGGAACCCAGCGCCCTCTCAGGCAGCTGCTGAAGGCAGCGCTCAGCCCGCCGCCAACAGTGTCTTGCCCGCGGGGCGTAAGCCGGCTCGTTCCCTGAGCCTTTCAGGAATAAGGAGAAGGTGCTGCCTGCGAACGCTGTGCAGGGAGTAACCAGTTCTGCGTGAACTGCAGCAGCAACAGAGCGTGGGCTATCGGCGGTCACAGCGCGTAACCAAAGCCTGGCACAGGATGTGGAAAGGTTCCCATGGGCGCTAAGTCTGAGTTGTATCGTGTTATACTGGACAGAACTAAAGCTAAAACCTTTTGTGGCCCGTTATTTCAGTGTCTCACCAAGAACCAATTTTAAACGTGTCCAGACACTGCCTTCTGTTCATAGCCTTCACTTTACCCCAGAAACCACTCGTCTTGGAACACAGGAATACTGTAACTGTAGAATGTAGCCAACATATGCTTTGCAAAATAAATGGTAATTACCCAAACTCTGGCTCTATCTCCACAGAGGGAGAAACTGAAGAAAGGCAACTGGGCAATGACTTGGAGTCTCCTGAGAATAAAATCTGTACCCTGCACCACCAGTTGCTACTTACAATGACAGCTAAACCCAAAGTATAGAAGTGTTGGGGTTTACATTTTGGGTTTATATAAAGCGAAAAGAGGATCTTGTAACAACTACTTCTGAGAGCATTTTCAGGAATCCTGACCTTGAACTCCTTCCTACTCTCCTGTCAGCAGCAGCTCCTTAGCCATCTGCAATTTCATAGAATCACAGAATGTCAGGGGCTGGAAGTGACCTCGACAGATCCTCTTGTCCAAATCCCCTGCCAGGGCCGGATCACCTATATCAGATCACACAGGAATGCATCCAGGCAGGTTTTGAATATCTCAGAGAGGGAGACTCCACAACCCCCCTGGGCAGCCTGTTCCAGTGTTCTGTCACCCTCAAAGTGAACAAAATCCTCCTCAGGTTTACATGAAACTTCCTATGCCTCAGCTTCCACCCATTGCCCCTTATCCTGTCATCAGACATCACAGACAAGAGCCTGGCTCCATCCTCCTGGCACTCCTTTTCCAAACTAAAGAGGCCCAGCTCCCTCGGTCTCTCCTTCTCTGTTCCATTCCATTGACCTGATTCAGCAGTGGGGGCAACACCTCATCTCGTCTCTCTTTCCCCACAGAAGGGTGGACCAGGTGATCTTGGTCTAGAGGTTCTATGAAAGAAAGTTCACTGGCAAAATAGATGGGAGAAGAGCAAGTACAGCCACAAGAGCTGATTAAATGCCTTACTGAACTGGACTGAAGCCACAGCAGAAAAAAAATCAGTCAAAGGAATCAGAATGGTGTGGCTGCCACAAATGAGGCATAGGCTGGACAGCATTTGCCAGACCTTTCTGCCTGAGTGTGTAGCCTCTTCATTGCTCCCTAAAGACTCAGAACTATGGTGTTTTCCTCCACCTCCTTTCTCTCTCATGTTTATTTTACCAGAAGTAACCTAAACTTACCCAGGGTTTTTGTCTTGCAATCATTTTAAGTGTTCCCTCAGGTCCATTTGCTGCAGGAGTTAAGCAGCAGTTATTATTGAGATCAAACAATATGAAATCCTTAGAGCTGTGAAAACACAGGATTTCCTGCCTCAGAGCTACTAAACCCTACTCTTTCATTCCACTAAGGAAGCAGAGAGCTACAATAAAACCACATGCCCAGGGACTGGAAAAAGAAGCAGGCATCTGTGTAAAGAATACATTGTACTGGTATGGTTGGAAGGTACCAGAAATGTTCCACTTTGAAAGACAACAAGAAAAATTCTTCACTCTGCCACTTAGCTTTAGAAAGGCAAGTGTTTAAAATGAGGATGTTTGCATGCAACATATCAGGTAGAACATCTTCAGTTTGCTGTGAGGCAAGAGTTTTCCTACTACCTATATATAGATCATAGCTTCCTTTTCAAAGCCTACAAGCACAAATGAAAGTAGTACAGAGGTTAGCTTCTGTGTGCTGCTAAGGCTGCACATCATTTGCACTTTGGTCACAGGCTGCCCCGCTGAGATGGAAAGAAAGGGATGTGGCAGTGGACACTGCATCAGAGGAGGCCCCATGCCACCGAGATCTCCCCTGCCCTCCTGGGGCACATGTATCACAGGAAACAAAAGCAGAGGAGGAAAAGTGGCACTCCTGGTAACAAAAAGCAAGTCAAAAGGTGGAAAGCAGGAGCACAGCGGAGAGCTGACATTGTTTGAGGCAGAGCCAGCGGTTAGGAGAAAGCACAGCAAAGCCTTAACAGTCTCAACAGGGAGAGGCAGCTCTTCCAGTGCGGATGTGGAGGAGAGCACAAACATCCTGCTCAGGAAAGCAGCAGAACAGGGCAACGGTGGCTGTGGAAGGAGGAAGGAAGGGAAATTCCCAGTTACGGGCACAGGGTGGAGAAGGCTGTCAGCTGTGAGAGCAAGAGAGGGCTTGACAGTGTCACGGGAGAGGGTACGAACAAAATTACCACCTACTGACAAGGTCAGAGAGCATGAGAACACAGTGCTGATCAGACGGGGGTTCGGTTTACACACACAGAGATGAGCATTTTCTGTGAAGATAGAAGAGCAGAATAAATAGATCTTAAAATCGGATTGTTCTACCCCCCTATGTCTGACTTGCCTAATTTGGCCCACTGTTTCACTGCTGGCAACACCAGCAATCCAGGGACTTCTGTTTCAGCTAAACCACATTCGCAGCCAGCCACCCCCGCTGAAACACTCCAGTTCATAGCTGTTCTGCTTTATTCTTTGCTAATTGATTGCTTTTCGTCAGTTACCTCTGCAGCTACAATGGGAAGAAAATTGCTGTGGTCATCTTCTGTACAGCAGCACAGTGAAAGATGATAATAAGGAGTTAGAAAACGGTCAGTGGAAGAAAGGGTATGTGGAGACCACAAGCCCTGCAGTTTCAATGACTCTGAGATGTCAGTTTCCCAAAGACAGAAAAAAAATTAACGCAGAGCACAGCAGATCAAGACAGAGCCTGGTCTCAAAAGGTAGGTGGCAAAAATTGTCACAGTACCTCATATTCCTGTTACAGGACTTGACAGTGCTCCTGCACTCTAACAACTTCAGCTGATCTCATAGATTACTTTGGCTATATTAAAACAGTTGAGATTGTAGCCCAGGAACCTCCTGAAGAGTCATTAGGAAAGGAAGATGGGGAAAACATGCCCAGTAATACCTTGCAGAACACTGAAATGGTTGAGTGTGACAAACTAATCTGGAAACAAAACACCTCCCCACAAATCCCTTTGGTCTCAAGAATCAGGTATGAAAATCTCACATTCCACTGGCAGCAAGCACAAGGCCAGCCTGACTTCCTGCAGGGTAGCTGGGTGCTCTACCTCATTCTAACAGAGACAGAAACCATAAGATACTGAATAGGCTGTATTTGGTACATTAAGTATCTGAAAAACTCAGGGGGTTTGCCCTCTTTTAGCCGTATTTGGAGTAGCTGTTCCTCTTAACACCTTCTTGCGGTCTGCTAATGCCTACAGCAGGTGAGTCTTTTGGAGTTGAGGCAATTAACACCTTACAGCACTCCCCATTGTGCTCAGCTTGTGCCAGGCTTTCCTTCTTCACTGGCTTCTGGCTTCCCCTCCTATCAGTTACTAGGAGACACCATCGTTGTTGCAGACAGTTTGAGTTTGTCCCATCTGCAAGTGCAGCAATTGCCAAAGCAATTTGCAAAATACCACAGGTTACATTTTTATGCATTGCAAATCCATCCAATATACCCACTGACCACAAAATCTTAAAGCCAAACATCTGGTGTAACTACTGCATCAACTTACTATGGACTCTACTGAACAAACCAAGTGGCCAGTTAAAACTACAGTGAAATCCTGTTTCTGCAATTTGAACTCTTTAGTTATCTCTGCTACAAAAGCAGTGAAGATCTACTTACCCTGGTGACTGCAGCATGCCAGGCCGCACTACAGTGCCAGCCCATCAGCTTTGCCTCTCCAAAGTAAGGGGGTTTGCCTTAAAATACCATCAATCTATCAGGCTTTTCCTTGGGAGAATTCTTGCTGCTTCACCAGCCGTTTCACCTGCAGGTTTTTGCAGATTAACGACTTTGTCACATGCTTGAGGATTCATCAGTAAAGACAGCAGGAAAAAGGTCACAAAGGAAGAACTTGGAAATAGAAGTCGGCCTCTCTGTTCAGTGACTCCAGTTACCGCCTGAAGAGGCAAGAACTGCAATCCCACAGGCAGAACCCTCCCTGCATCTGTCACCACCAAAGTGACAGGGCAGGTGGAGGGTGTGGTGCCACAGCTCAGAGCTGGAAGCACTGGGTGCTACCTGCCGTGCAGTCCCTGGCAGAAAAGCACTTGAATGCCTTTGAGAAGGTGGACTCAGGATGCTTAAGGCTCTGGCCAGATAAGACTTGGCCATGTGACACTTTTTAAATTGCAACCCAGGAAAACCTCCCCATTCCCTTCAACCACAAGAAGCGAGCTGTGCTGACCAGAAACAACTGCTCTTTGTGTAGGAAAAACAAAATAAGGAAGGGGGGAATATGACAGAAGATGCAAAAGCTAATAAAAAGGACTTCAAGGCACTGTGAGGCAACTGGTTGCAAGATTGGGAGCACAGGGAATATTTTTTTTAATTCCTTCAGTGGCAGGGAAGATTGCACTGCTGAACACTAAAAGGACCACGCCAACAACTGTTCAACACATGAACATGAGGCTCAGGGGCTAGTGCCACAAGCAGAATTTTGGTTTCTCTGTTCATGGGAACATTTCTGTGTGTCTGGGCCTGCTGGGGAGAGCGAGTTCAGCTATCAGTCATAAGGCTTTAAATTAGGTTTGAAGTGGGGAGGGGATAAAACCAAGCTCACCAGACATGAGCCTAGGGGCGACATGCCCATGGCAGGGGTGAAATTTCACAAATGTTAAAAAAAAATATCTCACCAAAACTTCATCTGGGGGAAAAGAATACCTAAGACTCAATTAAAATCCATTCATTTACATATCCTGAAAAGAAAGTACATGTGACTACAGTCCACTTTTCATTAATGGAAACCTACCTTGGCAGGCTTCGTACCTTCAGCCAGTGCTCCACTCCTCTGATATGCACAGCCCAAGGAAGACAGTGCACGGGTGTATGAAGGGTGCCAAGTTGAAAATCAACTGCCAAGTCCCGCAGCCTTTACTCCAAAGTGTTTCTGTGCAACTTCAAATAAAGCTCAACTTTTCAAACTGACCAAAGCAACAACTTTATTTTTGGAACCAGAAATTGCTTATGTGTTTTACTGCTTTTCTGTTAGTTTTTGGTGACCCAAGGCCTAGTCAGGACTTTGTCAGATCAAGAGCAGTAACCCAGCTAGTTATTATTCCTTTTGGACATATCACAAGCTAGCTAACAGCTGCACCCAACTTAAATTTAAATTTCAATCCAACTATTCAAATGAACTCCCAGAGCTGGAATTCTGCACAATTACCACTAAAAAAAGGAAGTTAGTCTTTATTTTTTTCAAACATCCATTATTTGGTGGTATTACTTGAACTGCAAAAAGCCAAGATGCTATAAAAACATTGTTCTGGAGAAACTCCTCTCCCCCTTCACCCGAAGTATGTTGGACTTTTAGACAGAACATAAACCATGTCTGAACAGTTTCAGTCTCAAGGAGGCTCTCCCTGTCTCAGCACTGCTGTGCTCCAGTGCTTCCCCTCGCAGTTTTGTTTCAGGCCCGAGGAGGGCAGAGCAGTGCCCAGGAACCAGATACAGCATCTCTAGCCTCACATCCCTGCAAAGCGAGGACTTGGGCTGTCACACGCAAGCCACAGACATGAGAAAACATGAGGACAACATTTGGTAAAGTCATTTTAATGGAAAATGTAAAACCCCTTTCAACTTCAATGTACAAAGCATGTGTAACACTTGCACTTTTAACAAATTAAAGCAAGCCAATGTTTTAAAAAAATACATCATTGAATGTATATATGTATATATTTACATAGCATATTAAGTTTAATATTTAGCTTTAAAAGTTCACATAAATTTTACCAAAATGAGACAATTTTTAAATAAATTACACCTTTTGAAAACGTTTAATTGTACACTGAATAGCTTCAATAAAATACTGAAGTGTCTGTATTTAATATCTACTTTATATACTTTATATTTTACAAAGTTTACAATTATTTGGCAGTAATTTTCAGATTATGACATGACTGCTGTGCGGACTCAGCAAGATCCCAAATGCAGGCAATAGCTGGTGTTTGTGTCCTACTCTCACAGTAACTGTCTCAATGTAGTGAAAAATATCTGAATTATTTTAGCAAACTGTACAAGTCACATTTACATTTGATCAACAATATAGCATAGAATTTTGTGGGTTTTTCTTCCAAAAATAAATACATCATCTTAAATCTTTTGACATTTCACAAACTTCATGTACAGTATAATACAGGACAGCAGAATGCTGCTTAACTGTTTGCAAGTGTAATGTAATCACAGTGGCTGTGATATGAAGCTCTACCATTGCAGTGTCATTAACAAGTAAATATGATAACTTCTTGACACTGATGGTTTGTGAAGCTTAAATTAGTGTGCAGACTGTCCATGTCTCAGAAAAAATAACCTCCAGCTGATGTTAGCACACAAAAAAAGCAGGGACTACTTAGTTTTCATCCATGTCTTCCATTTCACTTTCATGAATCTTCAGAGCTCTCACCATTTCTTTAACTGCATGATATAAGATATTTTTGACCTGCAAGAACAGCAGACAGATTTTAGTAAGGCCTAAACTAAGGAGCTCTGCAAAGCAACTACCTTTACGACTAAGCCCTAAGCCTAGTGGATGTAAAACAAAAAAGGCTGGCTCCATCAAGCCAGGACTAAAGGAAGCACCTTTTAAAAACATAATGTGAAATAAATAAATCCAGCAACTGAAGGGAGTCATTTGCACCCCTGGCATTCATGCTGCTGCTGCTGCTGCTCATTGTTATTCTGTGTGAACAGCAGTGAGGAAGTAGCTCCACAGCTGCTCCGCATTTCAATGAGCCTGAACAGCCCTGCCTTCCCCACAGCTTCCAGAGCAGAATTCATTTCCTACCTGCAGTTTATCATCATAATTGATTTCTTCCTTTGACAGCCTCAGCTCCTGCGTTAAGTGAAATGACTGCACAAGATGTTCTGGAGACACAAAGTCTTCAGTTACTTGAACGCAACTGTGAAAATTTTGCACCTATCCAAAATAACAAGAGAAGGAGACTGCTAATTAGCATTCTGGAGTTACTCCTTGGCAGACACCTGAGAAAAGAGCAGGCCATGAGAGACAACCACAGGCTTATCAGACTGAAGGGCATCTTTATGCATTTTATGTAGAGAGCAATTAAGTTTGACTTATCTAAGTTACCTGCTGGCAAAAGGCAAGCTTTGAACGACACACATCTGTCTGTGCTCTGACACTGCTCTGCCATGTTCCTGCTCCCTTCAGCAGCCACGCAGGAACAGCTGCCGTGTGCATGCTGCTGCAGCTGTGTATGTGCTACTGCTGCTGCACAGTCATTTCCAGAGCACTGCACAGGCACTGCAGCCACACACCAATGCTGCAGCAGTCCTGCCCTGCAGGACCCAGATCCTTGGGCCATGCAGCCACGCTGGAAGCACTCTGCCAGGCACAACTTGCCATGTTTGCTCAAAAGTAACTACCAGTGGAAATCCTTAGAAGAGGGAAAAAAAAAAACAACAAAAAAACCCCACCACACCACCACCAACATGAACAGAAGTGCAGAAGGGGAGTGGGGGGGTGAAATTAAAAAAAAAAAAAAAAAAAAAAAAAAAAAGGCACTTTCCATTTTCTGTAACTACTACTTATCTACTTATTGATAAGGGGGAACTATTGAGAGAACTGGAGACCATCTCCTGCCACCCAGGTCATACCGGGGAAGACAGGGAAGGTAAAAAAACCACCTCCTGGTTGTGACCTGATTACTAATTTCTGTTTGTCCTCTTCCAAAACATACAGCATTAGGTTTTCTTCCCAAACCCTCACAAATCAGTTTCCTTAGCATGTCAGAACCCTAATTTCCTCAAATTCCAGCAAATGCGCATGAAGTTGCACAATGTCAATTCAGCAAATTTATAAAACCTGGGTGATGAGAAGGAAACACCTTTGCCACCCTAGCAAACAAACAGATCCAGCCTGCCAGTGACAAGGATCTGCACATCCTAAGCTTGAGCCTAGCAAAATCTGGAACCTGGAGTGTTTTAATGCATACTCTAGAACTTCCACTGTGATACCAGACATCTGAAGATCCTTTGGGCTCTACACAGTTTGAGGACACAGCTCTCACACTTCACTTTCAAAGGGTGCATGAAATTTAGAAGTCTTCTTCAAAAACACTGTTCAGCTCTGATTTTATAAGGTAGGTTGCCCCTTTACAGGTGAAATCCCAGAGGGTAACCTCTGGCTCAAAACTAGTGCTGTAGGGAGGGTTTCTGAAGCCTCAAAACCGAAGACAATGCAGTGCCATTCCCTCCTGTGAATTAATCAAATCAGAGCTCATTCCAGAAACCAAGAGGGTTTGTTGATGTCACATGACATGCAAACAGCACAAAGCCAGGAGCAAGGAAACAGCTGCATAAGTGCCACCATAAGGCTTCCACCAGCATTTGGGGGATCTCCTAGAGCTTCAGCTGAAACATCTCTGCTGCACAGGCAGGCTGCCAGCTCCAGCCCCATCTCTTCCCTTTCAGACTTCTCACTTGATTTTCAAGTCTCCACCTGCCCTTGTTTTCCTTTCCACCTCATGCCAATTCCGCACCATTCTTTCACTTTCCTCTGAGACAAGGTTTCATTGATTCCCTGTCCCTCCACTGCAAACAATATTTGTTGCCCTCAGATCTTTCAATCTGCTGTGTCCTAAACCTCCTTCTCTCCCTTCCAGGGTTACCTTTTGGGTGTGCAAGCCCTTGCGGGGAAGACAGATTTTACCCGGCTGATCTGGTACTCAGCATGGGAACGCCCTGCTGACAGCCCACAGGCGGTTCTATTTATAGTACTTATAATACAGGCTGGTACAATGACACACACAAATATCTTCAGTAACGATTCCCCTGAGCTTTGTGAGGCAAGGACTTACAGCACTCCCACGGCTGTGCCAGCTCCAACTGAACTGAGAACAGCTTCACCTCCAGCCCATGCAGGGGAGAGGTTTTCCATCAGGACCTGGGAGATGGGTGGAGCATTGGCAAAGCCTCAGACCAGTGGTGGGACATGGCAACATGAGCAGGCAGGGAGGAAAGGGTTCTCCATCCTTGCCATAGGGGTCTCTTCATAGATCATCCCTTTCCTGCATGACTTAGTCCTGAGGTCAGTGCTCCAGCCCTGTGTAGGCAACTCCCAGACCTTTATCCTACATCCTTATCATAACACTGCCAGGATGTCCCAGCATGTTATTTTACAATCTACAATCCTGCTGCTACATCAAGATAATACTGCTATAAAACCTGACATTGTAATAACTTGTTCTACTATGAACAAGTTTTGCGTGTAGCCTGAATGACACATTTCAATCACTGGCTCAAGTATTTCTACCTTTTAACCTATCACTAAGCTATGTTACAAATTTGGAGCTACCAAATTAAAACCAAGGAGGGCATCCCTAAAGGACAACTGCAATATAAGATGACCCAGAGCAGAGCTGGAGAATGAGTGAATCGTTCAAGAGAACATTAACCCACCCAGCCCTTCCCTTGCTTTTTTCAGCTGGGTTAAGTTTCCAAGGAGAGCTGAGGGATTGCTGTTCCAAGTACCAGAGAGGGAACAAGGCCCAGGCATTAGCAAAACAGAGGACACTTCCGAGCTCCCCTTCTCGTAAAGTCAAGAGAAAGAAGGCAGAATCCTACAGTGCATCACTCATGGTACATTCAGAGAAGCATCTGCAGAGGACACCAGTCCAACATTATTTCTGGCTTTCCCCCCAGAGAGTAATTGCCTCCAGAAGAGGTACTGGCAAGGCTACTGCGACCTTCACAGCTCACAGGAGAGGGTCTTCCTCCCACCCCACTGCTGGAACAGTTTGACTTTGCCTACTGAAATGACCACAAGGGGGAAGTGACTGCAGTTTTCAAGTACACAGGGAGGAGAAGGAAATCTGGGAAGCAAGAGGAATACTTTATGCAACCAGAAAGATATTAAGAACAAGTTCCTTTCAGAGCTAGACATAAATCCACAGAAGCTGGAGGAAAAAAAGCAACCCAAAAAAATACTGAGAATAAATATACAAAACCTCCTCCATGTTAGAGCAGCAACAATCTCGATCAGCATCAGTGTGACATCATCCTGACTGGCTCCAGGTTGGAAGTGTCAGTTACACTAGGCAGTGACCACAGGCAGCTGTACTCCCTAACTCCATACCCTCAGCCTCATTTCCACTACTCCACAATGTTACAGATAAGCAAATAAAAAATTATTTACCACCAAATTTAGCAGCAATTCTCATCCGGTTTAATTATCAAAGCTTCACCATGTGCATGTAAATCTGAGTCACTTAAGATGTAAACTTAATCTGGTATGTATTCTTGTTCAGACTTATTTTGAAGTGTTGAACTGTGCTTTGTGTACACGAAGTGTTGGTGCTGCTCCCCAAGGTCAGTATTTATGCATCTCTATATAAAGCATTCCACATGTACATGAAAGAACACCACGCTTTCATTTCCTCCTACATGGCAGGTTCACAGGAACTTCTTACTCAAGATGAAAAGGTTCTCAGCTTCACTTGCTAAGGTTTCAAAACACGTTATTAACTCCTTGATGCCAGAAGCTAGAACATTACCACTTCAAAAGCAATTTGGAGTTTAAAGCCAAAAAGATCAGGATAAGAGTGGTCTTGTTTTTGGTCCTTAAACCTATGAACTGCAGGGAAGCCTGCACTCCCACTACTTCATGCTTTTGTGTGCCCTTACATAGAGCCACATGCTATAGGAAACAGATTTCCCAGTACCGCTTGCTATTTTCTGTGGGTTCTCTCTTCACTATCTTTTCACACTCCCCTTTTTTATTAGATCAGAGTAAGATTACTGGAGGATGCAACACAAATCTTATGAACTCCGCCAGTCCAAACCGCTTCAGTCCAACAGGAGCTAAAAATAACATCAATGTCAGATGTTCCTTCACCTTTGTGAAGCCACATCAAGCCCTGGAGACACGGTACAAGGAAAACCAACCTGTATCACCTGGGTTTGTGGTTTTTTTCTTTCACAATCCACAGAGATCATCCAGGGTTAACATACCATCATGTGAAACCCATCCAAATACTCAGTGGAATTATAAAGGAGTCTAGTCTGGGTAAGATAGCTGTTGCTTCCGGTGCCTCAGCAACTGGCACAGCCAGCAGATTAAGGACACAACACACTTGTCACCACCAGATCCCAGTCAGTTTTTTCGCAGTGAAAACCCTACTGCCCTGGTTGTGGTAACATGGTAAACCACTGCTTCCTCTCTGCTCAGTTTGGAAGGTGATCTGCAGACCAGAAACCAAACAGTATCTTCTTCAGAAAGGCCTGACTTTGCCTGAACCCAGGTGGATATCTGATAAATCTTTAACAGCAAGATGATGTAATGACCCCTGCTGCAGCATGGGGATGCTCCTTCTTCCTTGATAGTCAGCTATCTAATAGCGGTGCTTGACGACTGGCAAGACAGCAAGAAAGCTGTTGTCCTGCAGCAACAGGAAAAGGTTCATGGAGTGAAGCAACAAACGGAGAACTGCCCAAACCCCATGCCTAAACTACTGTGCTTTCTTTTACCAAGGAAAGAGAGTTTGCAGTCTGTGAGAAAAATAAACAAAACCCACCAAAACCACAGACCAAAGAACAAAACACTCAGCAAACAAAATGAATTAACAAACACTATGTGCTAAGAAGACGCCTGAAGCTTGCCACACAAACTCATTTTTCTTCTCCAGAACTGCCCTCCTGCCAGTACTTTTTCTTAAATAACTACAAATGAAATCAGGTCAGGTGCTGCAAAGGTGATATCACTCTGATAGCAAGGAAAGCTGCTAAAGGAACAATGATGACTCCTAGTGACTGATGCACCTTCTGTGTAAAGCAGAACTTAACAGAAAGCAAGAAAGCAACCTCCAAATCCTGTTACAGAAACACTCAAAACTGTTTCTACAGTTCTTCTACACCTGAAGACAAAAAAAAAAAAACAATGACACCTGACATGGAGACATTTTTATCTGCTTGGGTTGCTTCCCCTGCCTCTTCAGGGTTAGGTTAACATTTGGTTTAGAGGTAAAAAGCCAAACAAAACTAACCTGACTTTCTTGTAACACCAGCTTGTTCAGAAATTTGCTAATGGAATGAAAAGTGGGAAAAGCATTTCATGACAACTTCACTTTAAAGCAAGAGAAGAACAGTATTAGTTCAAGCACTTGAGTTGCTGTATGTCAGTATATGGACCTTATTACACATTCTGGGTACAGATGTAGCTCCCTCTTTGACAAAAAAATAAAATTGTATTAGTGTTATTTACTCCTGTGTGTCTATGAGCAGCTGTACATTACCTGATGAAGGGCTCCTGCTGGTAGAATAATGGCATCACCAAGGAACTGAATAACCGTGCAGGTTTTTACTCCGTATTCTTCCAGAAGTCTTTGGCGAAGTTTTTTGTTCACGTACCAACTCTGATCACGTATTGGATCATGTTCTGGTAAAACCTCTAAGCCTTGCTCTTTTGCTATCTGTAAGTACAAATTTTATGTCACTTTCAAAAGAAGCTGAGCCTTTTGCTGCTAAGTTTTAAGGAAACCTAAGGTACAAGTAAAACTACGTTCCCAATGCCCCAATATTTAGGGATTCAAAAGAAGCTCAAAGGAACTGGGAAGTCCCACTGAAGACACCTGAAGAACACAGAGCTTTGATGAACACAACAAAAGAATCTGTTAATAAGCAACATGGTCTTTATGTGACATCTTTCTTCAATAAAGTCTGACCGGTGCTGTCAATTCCTCAAGTTTACAACCTCCAGTTTAGACAGAGACCTGACACCGCAACGTCAAGCTTTGGAAAAAAGCAGCAGATAAAACCAACAGTCATACAGTCCTGGGCAACCTTCTCTAGGTGACTCTGCTTGAGCAGGGAGCTGGACAAAACGACCTCAAGAAGTCTATCTCAACCGCTCTGTGGCAAGTTATTTTCTTACCATCCCCATCAAGGAACTTGGAAAAAATAGACATAACCCCCCCCCCCCACCTCCTCACAGTGGTCAACTTAACTGCAAAAACCAAGTTAACCACAGGGGAACAAGTATTACCCTTAATCTATTGCTAGTCAGTGATTGATTAACAAGTGCCTAAAGATAAAAAACCCAATTTATCTAATTCCTCCACCATGACTTAGCAGACAAATCACTAAACCCACAGATTTTTATTCATATTAAATAAATATACTTGTATATTTAATATATAAATATATTAAATACACTTGTGTGATACACAAGTTTGAAACTGGTCCTCTGTATTACCACATTCTTTTTGTACTAACAAGATATGGAGATTTCATCTGTCAGCAGGCAAGTGGTTCCAAGGCCTAGTCATCAATGAATCTCCAATTCAAAATTCCAAAAGTACCACCAGACCAAAAGCACAAGGCAGTACACACTTCATTTTGGCCACTATGGCAAGCTGTGGCAGCAGATGATAAGCTTTATTATTCAGTATCTTAAGTGCTTCTGTTTCAAAACTGCTGCTTAAAGGGTTTCACAACATCCCTTAACTGCTCTTAAAGAAGAAATGCTGAATAATGCTCATTTTTACCTATTCCCTTCAATTCATGATTTTGTTAATCCTTTTCTCCAAACTGAAGAGCCATCATCTACTTTATGAATGAACAGAAAACCCTCACTGTATAATTAATCATCTCCTGGAACTCAGTGTATTTTATTTACTAGCACTCACTTTTCCCCACAGTTCAGTTTGCCAAAGAGCTACTGTTTGAGTCACCAGAGGACAGCTGCCCTGGGACAGAAACACTGCCTTATTGTCTGAGAGAATCTTTACTGCTCTTAGGCTCTTCCTGCCTGCAGTAGAAACCTTGGCCTTTAGCCTGTTTATGGACCTCTTTGGTTTAGCTAATTAAAATGCATCTGATTTTTTTTTTCCCCACAGTGGAAGACAGCAAAGACTTTTCCCCACGCAACCACTTCATTGGTAGTTTTGTACTCCTACGTCATCCATCAATATTGCCTTCTAGATAATGGAAACATGCTGAAGACAGGGCACAGAAAACTGCTTCCAAAATGACATTACTCAATTCAATGTAATTTTTTTTATGACCATCAATACCCAGTGGTGGATGCTCATCCTATGTGTAAGTAATGACCTGGAAGGTTCTGATGTGGGTCTAACTTGTTCATCACATGCTGCCAAAGACGACCTGCACTACAGCTAATGTTGGAAAGTTGGTGCCCTGAGACACATTATCTCCTACCACACTTTCATCTTCTCTAAGAGCCAAGTCATGTTGTTTGATCTAACTGACATGACAGAATGCTTAGTAAGATCAGTGGCCACCTATCTGCAAGATCAGGGCCTGGAAAATAAATCTTATGAAGAGTAACTGAGGGAGCTGAGGCTATTTTGTTTGGAGGAGAGGAGGCTGAGGGGAGACCTGACCTCACCACTGTCTACAACTACTTCAAAGGATGCAGTGGAGAGGCTGCTGCTGGTCTCATCTCACAGGTAAATAGTGATAGAACAAGGGAGAATGGCCTCCAGCTGTGACTGGGTAGGTTTAGACTGTACATTAGGAAACATTTTTTCACAGAAAGCATGGTCGGACATTGGAATGGACTGCCCAGGGAGGCAGTTGAGTCACCAACTCTAGATGTGTTTAAAAGTTGTTTGGATGCGGTGCTTGACGATATGGTTTAAGGGTGAACCTTGCACAGTAGGGATACTGGTTGGATTTTATAATCCTGAGGGTCTTTTCCAAGCAGAATGTTTCTGTGATTCTGCATGGGAGAGCTGATAAAAACTTCAGCATCTGATAATGCAGCGATGGATCAGAGACAGAAGACATAATCCCACAAATTATCCTTCCTATTGAAGAAGGACAAGAACACACCTGCATTGCTTCTGACATGTCAGAGTTTGCAGGCTACCTGTAACTCTCAAGAAGTGAATATCTATCATGTTACACACTTTATTTGTTCATGATGGAGCAGATCAATCATAATTTCCCAAAAGAAAATAGCTTTCCTTCCCTAAGAACAGAGAAAGTGTTTGTGGGTTTTGCCAGGCCCCTCTGGTTTACCAGTTACTGGGATTATATATATGAAAAATTATTACAAATCTAACCTTTTGCAGAAACTCCCTTATCTTGTCAGCATCTTTGCCAGCATAGATGTGCCATAAAGCACCAGGTAATTCACTTGAGTCTTTCAACCGCTTTCTTAAAAGGTCATCCAAATCTTCCTCTTCAAACTTCTTCAGAACTCCTAATATTGAATAAAAATATTTTTCAAGACAGACATGAGGAAACAACTAAATTGAATACCTTCAAATTTCTTGAATGAGACTGAACAGATAAAATTTTCCTGAATACAACAAAAGTCCTGAGGTGATGTTTTTGTGTGGGCCAGGTAACTATGAGAATATGAGTGCCATAAAATACCTCCAAATTGAATTAAGAAAAGTTAAAAAAATTACACATTTCTTGAATTTGATAGAATACATTCTCTACCTGAAATAAACCGGCAGGGCTAACAGCAAAAATCAGAAGATGAAAAAGGTGTTTTCCTGCAGTCAGCAAAAATAATACTTTGCACACTGTTCTGCAGCAGCTGCTCAAGAAGCTAGGCCTCCTAAGGTGTCCAGGTTCTGGTGCTGTTAACTCAGTGCAGAGGCAAGTGAAAACAGCTAATGGAGGACAGCAAATTTTCTTGCAACTCTGTCAGTCACACCCAAAATCTACATTTGCTGATTATGAAGTAAGAGGACAAAAGAACATGGGAAATGAAACAAAACTATATCAGTGATTTAAAGATTGTTTCCCATAAGCACTAAACCTCGTACAGATGACTAACATACACCAACTGAAGTTCTCCAGCGCTGAAAAATTACATTACAGTCCAAATTCAACAGAGCAAACACAGTGCACCCAGAGAGAGAGCAGAATAAACAGAAGCTTTGGCAAATACATCATCCTGACATAATTGTTAGAACTACCAGCTTCCAGAGAAAATCCTTTATCCTGCACTTTCATTAGCTTTGCCGGCCTCAGGAGAGGAATGGTGCATTAATTATAGACATGGACAAAAAAAATGAAAAGAGTTTGCAATACTATTTCAAAATTAATGACTTTATGCAGAATTGATGTGCGTGCAAATCCTTGAAACACAGAATCTCTCAGGTTTAAGCAAGTACTTAAGTGTATTGTTGACCTGCTTCACAAGAAGGGTGTCAGTTTTAAAGCCAGCATATCATTCAGTCCATCTACACCTCCTACAACGACCTTCCCTTTACCTGATTTGGAAAGCACTCCGTTTCCTTTCGCTATACCAACGTAAACAAGGATGTTCACAACATCAGAAACTTCAATATGGAGATTTGTGGTTCCTATATCATGGTCTTTAGTAGCAGCCACACCTATGTTACAAGATAAAATAAGGATATGTTGTATTCTATGTTCACCTTCAAACAGAAATGTGCAGCAGCTAACAGAGAAGAAATGTCTGAAATAGCAGTAAAAGCATTACAGGAAACATTTTATGTACAGGCAGACTTCAATGTGAAAACACTGAGATACACCAACTACAAATGTGCTTTTGTTTCACTTGCTGAACAAGAAAACATTAACTTTTTAACAGAGACTTGGAGATCTTTTAGCCCAGGTAGCTGTCCCTGTGCAGCACCTGTGTCAGAATAAAACACATTTCAGAAGAATAATTTCCTGACCAGTACATTCCTTCCCTGCCTTTCAGATTGTTTAGGGCACAATACAAGAACAAGGAATATACAAGGCTATCAAACAAAATGCTTCACTTTTACACCTGATTGTAAGCCGAGTTCTTAATCAAAAGAAATCCCCAAGCAAAGAGCAAAAATAATTTTAGTTCTAAGAGGTGAAAACACAGGTTTGAGTCAAAAGGACATTTCAGAACAGTAAGCCTTGCAGCAGCATTGCATCAAAGTGTCATTAATGATTCAGTTCTTCAGACCCATGCCTTGATCACTACAGTTAATACATTTAATTCAAAGGACATATGGAGAACTTCTAAAATCAAAGTCATCGTGCCACAAATTACAACTCATTTCTTCTACTATTACTGTAATTTGTAGAACAGGATTGAACAAATCTGTTTGCCAAAGAAGGAGCAGTTTTAAAAGGTTTGGGGGAAATAACCTTTTCTAAACAGGCTTTTGAGTGTAGAGCATACAAGTGATGAAAAATATGCTGTAATTAGTTATGACTAGAATTATGAACACAACAATACTCCACAAAGTATTTTGCCACACTGCACTAAAGGTAGAATCTGTGTGTAAAAGTGGCTGACTATTTCTAGGTTTCAGAAGGCTGTAACAGCACAAGACAATAATGCAGACTCTCATGCCTCAGGTGCAAGCACTGTAAACATGCAAGTCAGGCACGTATTTCTTCTACATCCAGTAAATAATAATACTCCAAGCAAAGCTCAGCTTTCTCCCCAACATGGGGCCACAAGATGGCATGCTCACCGTAAGCACTGCATAATCTGGGTCCCAAATCTGGACGGACAAAAAATCCTGGCAGATGAGAAGCCAAGTTTAGTTTTCCTTCTGGGCTACAATATTCAGGCAAAGGTAAACTTTTTAGCAAGTCCTCATATCTGAGGAGAAAAGAAACAAGAATGTAATTGAATTTCTGCCATTACCAAAATTTGTGCCATAGACCGAAAAAAACAAACCAAACCCAACACAGAAATTGACTCAAGAATATCTGGTATTAAACTCAAATACCTTGCTGGCATCATAGCCTTGAAATCTTCCCCAGAAGGCCAATCCTTCAGTTTTAGTAGAGCTGTTTCCCCATTTTTAATTTTCTGCCGTTCTACAAGTAATATAGAAATTAGTAAAAACTGATAGAACACTTTACTTCATTCAACTAAAATAACACTCAACCCTTAACCTGTCTATAAAGATTTCATCCATAAAACAGGACAGAATTAGTTTTGAGACTAAGGAATGATATGAACCAGATTCAAATAGCTGAGGAACAATGACATTTGTTTGGTTTCTGAGTCCAATCTAAGCAAGTATGTTAGTTCATCTTTACTTCTGCCTTAGTACAAAAGCGTACATTTCCATCGTATTCTCTGGATACAGATTACCTAGAGCTTTCTTTTTAAATTAGATTTTCTTCAAAGCCCCCAGATCCACAAAGACTATATATAACTTCAGTTTCTAACACCAACCTCATTCAGAATCAACAGAATAATACATTTGAAGTAACATACTTGAAACATCTTCAAAACCATCCCAGAACTCCTTGACATTGGTGTTTGAAATAATACTGTCTTTGCAATTCAAGATATCAGCTTGCTGGTTTCCGAAATCTAGACTAATTGACTCTGCTTTCCACAGGCTGAAGTTCATTTTCTTGTGCATACCAGACACCAAAACAGGCTGTAAAAACCAAAATTTTAAAATCATTTCTTAACTTACTGCAAGTAAACACCTCCTTCAATTAAACTGGAGCACAAATGCACCTGAAGCACACACTGAAGACCTTGGCCCTGATGAGCCTGTTAACACTTCTTCCAACAGTAACCATACCCAAGACCTCCAACTCACTTTTTTTGGTATTTGACATTACAAACCTGTAATTTCTTATTTATTATTAGCAGTTAACTGAAGTTTAAACAACATGAAGTTTCCATTAGGTTACACCTGACAAGCTTTTCCCCACTGCTAACACATTTTCAAGCACTAAGGTTGGCCAATCTGTCTTTAAACTCAACTCCCCCAAGTTCATAGTGAGGTCAGTTTATAGACCGACCAGCTCAATACTTACCCTTCCTTGCTTCCAGCACTCTTTGAACAGCTTCCAGTTGTTGCTGTTTTTATGGTCTTTGAGCCACAGAACATGCTTATCACAAATCCAGGAATACTGAATATCGCTGTACTGGTTACTGCACTCATCCTGAACACAGTTTTTATCATCCTTTGGCTCATCTTTAATTTCAGACTTCACATTTATCTTTGGTACTCTGTTTGGTGGAATCTTGTTTTCTACTACTGAAGCAATTATGTCATCAAGAATGTTTGGCATAGTCCTTCCGCTCTTGCCACTCTGTTGAGAAACAAACAAATGTATCAGTTCATGATGTAAAACCAAATAAAGTCCATGCAACTCTTTTTGCAGTAGAATGACAGTATTGCACTACCAGTTAGAAGGCTCAGGTTAGCTACTTAATTTCTAGAAAACCTCATGCATTCTTAAATGGAAAGTTAAAAATACAGCTCTTTTCAGAATCTTCCTTTGTCAGGTTAATCTAATTTCATGGACATTTTTTCTTTGTAGCATGCATCGATTATCACTCACTCTCTACATGAATAAAATGTTCATGGAAACGTTTGTGTATATAAAATTTTAATTCTGAGTATTTATAGCAACATAGCTTTAACTATGCTCTAACTACGATGTACCAAACCAAATTATCACAGAATGGCTTAGATTAGAAGGGACCTTAGAGATCATCTACTCCAACCTCCCTGCCATGGGAAGAATGACAGATCTCTGGACACACTGGATGCTTGGATGCTCTCTCCATGTTCAGATGCACTTCCTGATTCATATGGGCTTGCTCAGAACTGGATTAAACATCCAGGCAGGTCTCCATTACTGCTTTTATTGCTATAACGACTACCAAAGTTCTACATTTGAAGAGACAGAAGCTTTGTGTTTAATTCAAACAACAAACACACTGAAGACTGCTGGCATTGCAGTTCCCTCACCTAAGACCTTGCTTCATAACTAGTATTTAAAATCTCTTTACTTTCTAATAGTATCAATTCCCTTCCATCAAGAAGGCAGCACCCAAGACACTTTGTGTCACTTAACTGTACATTAACACAACTATTTTACTGCACTTCAAATTTCCAGTTACAGTGGCAAAATTAACAATTAGCATACGGAACGAGTATGAGATGATTATAGGTACCGAAGGCAAGTTAGTCACGATAATCTCTGCAAACGTATTACAAACAAAACTAGCAACAACCACTGCTGTCATCAGTATTACTTGAAATCCTAATATAAGAATTGAGTCAGGTAAACACTTACTGCTGCTCCTGTAGAGTAAACTGGAGCAAAGGCAATACCAGCATCTGTAGAACCTAGGCGCAGTTTGCCTGCTGTTGTAGTTAATAAATCCCGTAAGGTTGAGCCCTGCTCATTGTTCTGAGAGGCAGGAGGGGAGTTTTTACAGTTTTGGGACTCCAAATTATCCTGGTCTTTCTCTTCCTTTGAATGTTTTCCAGAACATTCTTTGTTCTCTAAAACAGAAATAATCATTGGAATTTTACACTGTTGCACCATGCAGCAGACACAGGAACAGCACCAGTAGCCTACATTTTATACTGGTGGCAATACATTGTAGCACTAGTGGTTTATTCACCTTGGAAACACATCAGAGGATGAACTAGATGCTTCAAAATGCAGTCAAACAGCGTGACTGTGAAAAGGCCTTCCTCAGCATCTCAGACATGCAGCTGAGTGAATACTTGTCACAGATGAGAGATGTTGTAGCTGCAAATGCTGCCACATTACAAATGCATTCCACTGGTGGCTCTTCTGCTACCAGAGTCTGATGTGCAACCAGGAGAAGGCATTGCAGTTTTAAGATTAAGATGATGAGGGGAAAGAACATCATCCTTTCCTTTTTGTTGAAGAGAGAACTGTGAGAATTTTTCCTAATTAATTAGATTAGCTATCACTGGTGCCCCCAGTTGTGGAGATGACAATTTCAAATGTGTACCTTTCTTTTCCTCTCTGGCTTTCTGCTCTGCAAGATCAGCTAGCCAGTGCAGCGGAGACTGGGATTCAGGTGGTGTTAACTTGCTGTCTGTGCTTACATCACTCCTTGGACTTGTATTACCATTTGTCTCAGACTTTTGAGGAGTATTCTGCTGTTGAGACTCAGGCATGCACAGAGAAATTTTATTACTGTGGTTGAGGACATTCTGCAAAACCTGTAAAGAACAAATTTAAGTCTTTGCTTTGAAAGACAAAGCAAGCATTTAACCATCATATATGCAAATTACAACACAACTGGCACTATTCAGATATAAAAATCCCCAAGAATCACAACACCTAAACAAACCATGACGTATACAAACATTTCAGACTCACCTGAGATACACCATTCATTGCAGGGAGCTTGCCAGCTTGTGTGCTCTGCTTGCTGGTACACTGACAATGTGACTTAATTTCAAATTTTTCTCTAATGTTGTGCATAGCATCTAAAAGATCTGTCAACACTGGAAGACAAAAAAGGAAAAAAGCATCAGCAGCTCTCAATCATTTTGTGACCCTCTTTACAATACACACACGCTGCGATGCCAAAATGCTGTCTCCAAACCTTTAAAAAAATTTAAGCTACAAGAAATATGAGATTTATCACTCAAAAATAGTATAAAAAGACTGTCCAGTTTTAAGGTAAACTTGTGCAGAAAGTCCTAAGGTCTTTAATTAGGGAACTGCACATTAGACTTCTGAATAATCTGTCAGTCTGCATTGCCCCTGCATGGCACACACTGAGCAAGCCATCATTCGTTATTTACTCTTCACTGCTCAATGGATGCATCCCTGCTTCATTTAATAAACCCATCAAACTACAGACTGAAGGGAGCTGTGTCTTGACAAAAAAAATCATATGTGATCGTGTAATTTGAGGCTGTTTGGTAAGGTAATATGTGTGCACAGAAAAATGAAAGTAGGGTTATGTAGGCAGTCTTCACTGTGCTGTTTCGAGGTGAGTAGTTCAATTTAAAATTAAAATCAGTATCAGTCTGGAACCTGTTCTGGGGAATGTCACTATTTGAATTCATTATGGAATATAACCAACCTTCATTTCTACCTGAACTAACATGCAACAACCCATACAGTAGTGACTGTGTCTGTATTTCTAGCTTAAAATAACTTGTGAGTTTACTTAACAAGTTTGAGGGCACACATGAGTTTTCTTTTCCCAGCTCTGCAACAGTACTGCTGAGATCACAAGCCAAGCTGTGCTAACAACAACCACCCCACCAACTGCACTACCTGACAGAACTTACTTGGTTGTAAAATTGTGAATTTAGCTGGGTTTAGAATCACTCTTAAGTTTCTCAATGATCACAAGCTCCTTCGCTGTGTTTTAAGATGCTCAATCAGATGTCCAACTACAACCACAAGTTAATTTTCTTTTTTTTTGGTGTGTGAGACAGAATGCAGTGTAAAACAAAAACCCCATAAGTCTGTTGACCCATAATGGTCCTTGCCAGAACTACTCTAAAAATTAAGAGCTAAGGTCAGATCTGCTAAGTACATTCTGGTTGCCTTATTCTGCTCTGCTCGGAACAGTCACAACTAACACCCTGAGTTTCTGGATTGCCTGCTCCCAAAATCCCTTCGACATCTGTCAGCATACTCCTCCTCTTCTCATCATCATCTGTCCTCCCTGCTGTTAACTGCCCAGAATCACTTGCCGTCCTACAATGATTTGACACAGTTCTCAGGTTTTTAAATGGAAAACAGGAATTTTCAACAAAAACTATGGTTTCTCTTCACAAAAAGTTGTAGGGAAAAAAAAGCCATCTATGCTGCTTGTTTGCAGGTGGTCTTACCAGAGCCCGGAATAATTTGTGTTGGCATCAGGTGTTTGTGATCATGAGGCTGCCCCTTCACACACTTCATCCAGGCATACAACTCCTTATCTGCAAAAAAGCATTGGCAATTGTTTTACTTCCAGCGGTACACAGACAGAGCTAACTAACATTTTTCAGATTTCTACACATACTGTAAACCTTCTGTCCAGGACAAAGATCTGCACACAATAGCTATTTTTCGCAATAAGGAAAAGAACAAAGAGTTTTAACAATACTGAAAGCTGAAGTAGTTGCTTATAACACAGACCCTCGCGAGCAACTTCAGAGTTTCAAATCAGGTTCCTTCTACAACATGTAGCCAGGTGATGATTTGGTGCACACCAAAATCCTTTACAGCTCTGACTGAGGCAGTGAGACTCCCCTGAGGAATTCTAACAGGGAGAAGAGGGACAACGGGGCTGTGATTGTAGCGGGGATTATATTTAGTACAAGCCATGCTCCAACTGCAAGTGGCTGTCTGACCAGTGAGGGCCAAACAAGTCAGAAAGATGAACTTTTAACTAAATGCCTCTAATCTGACCTGCGGCAATGCCACTGGTCACACAAGCAAGGGGCAAATTGCATCATGGATTTCTGACAGATTAAAGCAACCATAAAACCACAAGTCTGTATGCACAGGTTGAAAATCCTCTGTGGTAGCAGAAAGGGCCCTACTGGTAGGAGAGAGAGGCTTCCTATAGGTTCAGGAAGATGGTCCCTGCTAGAAAAGTATGCAGTGTAAAAGCAAGACAGGGTAAGAGCAAAAAAAGTTACTGTCTGATTCTGGGGCAGAAACAGGAATGCAACTTGTCTCTCAACCTCCCCTCTCCTATCCTACCCACCGAATTGGTATCTTTAAGAGCCTTTTCAAATCTTTCTGCTAGTTTGGTCAGCTCCGGCAACATAAACTGAAGAGCACAGCAAAGGGAGCATTTAGCATATAAAAAGCATTATTTTCTTACACTGTAATAGGCACACAATATACCAAATGCTCCTTTCAGAAAAACATTGTTTTATTAGCTAGTTCACAGTTTCTCTCTCCCAAAACACTGGAATATAGATCACAAACATAAATCAAAACCCAAAACAGCATCTATCTACTTATTCTATTTTACTACTGAAATGCTGTAACACAGCATTCCACTTGATGGTGCCGTGAACTGTCTGAAGCCAACAATGGATGAGCATTCATTCATTCATGTAGTAATGAGTGAAGCCATTGATAGTTATCTGAATATGGAATATATAAGCCTCCAACTTTCCTGCTGAAGCAGGGGGAATCCAGTGTATTCTCTGTTACATTTAGCAACTGTAAAAACAACTACAAGTTCCAGGAAAATGACGTAATATAAAGTGCTATTAAATAGAAATGGGTGGGTGGTTCTGAACTCGGTAACAGAGTGCCAAGGAGAGATACAGTTCACACAAACCCTACTGCACCATGAGAAATAAAGCCACAGAGAGGGAAGCTGTCGTACTGCTTTTGCATGTAATTTGGTGATGAATGGTTAGAAGAAAGTCTTTACTGTTAGAACACTGAAAAGAAGCCTGCTTCTGTATACTGCTTTTTTTAAGCTTTGAGGACATTCTACTAACATTTTCCTGGCTAGTTAACACATACACTATAAAAAGCCTCTGCCTGCCTGCTCCCACTAGAGTAAATAACGCTCGGTGTATAGCCCAAGCCACGTCAGATAGATGCAGACAAATGGGTGCACACAGACTTTAAAGCCACTTAGGAGCTGCTCAAGCAGCCCCCAACATTAAAGCATTAACAACTCTTGTCGGTGTTGGAAAACACCAACATTAGTTTCCTAGAAATTTCAAGGCTTTGATGGGAGTCTCTGGGAACACCCTATAACCACAGTGTAGGAGGCCTCTCACTGCAAGCCAAGGACAAAGTGGCTGAGTCTCTCCATCTGTCAAAGATTTGCCATACAACAGTTAAACTCCATTTTACTAGCACTTCACATTTGTGACATGTGCTATGACAAACGTGGAAATGCTTTTCAAAAAACATTGTATTTAAATTGGTTCCTGGGGCAGTATGTGACTGCAGGACTGTGCCAGGGCACAATGCCTGCCACCCACGGGAAACTGCTTGCTTTCCAACAAGCAGCCTGAGTGCCAATGTCACAGCCAAGGGCTGAATGACCAGACCAATCTTCAAGCCATTCCTTCTTTAAACCGTAACCAGGCTGGATCACTTGGAAAGCACAGGTCTGCACGTCAGTCCTGTTATACTACAGACTAAATGAGATGTATGGTACAGGAATTAAACTGAGTACACACACAGGCTGGTGGAAGTCTCCATTAATGCTCATTCTAAATAATGTGAAGTATTTTTCTCTCTTTTTTATAATAAAAAACAGGCTTCTAAGTGAGGAGTACATGGTTTGTCATATAAAAAAAATATTAGAAACATCAGAAAGCACTCCAGAAAACACTCAAGGCAAGTCCTAACAGCAGTAAGTTACCATAGAGCAGGGAGGTGTAATGGAGTGTCAGCCTCACAGATGAAGAAAAATATTTAACCTTGCGGGGCAAAGCACAAGCAACCCAATATAATCCACAAAAAAAAAAAAAAAGACTGAAAAGTGAACATAAAGACCTAAAATAGTCCCCATAGCAGTTGTTTTCTGAAGGACTGGTTTTACACCTACCGAAAAAATAGGAGAAAAAGATCCAAGAGAAACCAAAATACACAAGCAGTAATTTAAGGGTTCACAAAAAAGCAGTTACACCCATGGATCAACAGCTCTACGACAAATGAGAATAAACAGCCTATACAATATTCTAGTTCATAAAGAACTGACCTCTGGAACTTTTTCTTTCCTTTGCCTTGTAACAATCTAGGCAGACCACAAATCCACATTTTTGGCAGACCCAATGAATGTTAAATAATGTGGCTTCGCATGCATCGCACATTTCACGGACTCCTCTCACTGCTCTCTTCCATGCAATTTTGGCTGAAATACAAAATAAGCAGAATAAAAGGACTGAAACTTAAATGCAAAGCATAGAATGAATAGTTTTTATAAATTAAACGTTTGTAATTTTTGCCTCAAATGCCAACTGGGTGTAGGGGGAGGAAAAGTGATCCTTCACAAACAGACCATCCACATATACCCCCTTAGTTTCATGACACAGCATCCGTATCGATGCTATTATCAATACACAGTAAAGAAACGAAAGCATAAAAGACCCACAGGTAAAAGTAACACAGAAAGAATATTCCTGCCTAACATGAGTGGGTTGCAAGTACAAAGAAGAGCTTGAATACATACTTTCAACCCCATGCAGCGAATAGAGTTAGGTTTTTCACCTGCCTGCCTATGGGAAACATTTAATCTCAAGGGCAGCCAAACTGATACTCTTGAAGGCTGAATTCCTTGTCCATAAAGAAGGTACCTGTCCTGGAGACCTGGCTAGTCCTCCTTGTACTGTCTGGTATTAGTGGGGCCACCAGCTCATTTCCAGCCTGTGCCCATCTGCTGTGGGCCAGAAGGACAGATTAACTGTGTCTCTGGTGGGGAGGAGGTGCTGGTGTTAGCACACACTCTGAGAGGTCTACACTGCCTCTTTATTTTCCTTTGTTTTAAGAAGGAGACACATCAGAAACATGTCATCTGTTGGCAGCAACCACTATCTGGCTTGCTGTGGGCCTTGGCTTAGAGCTGGCTGCTCTGGCTGGAGAGCTGGAGCCCAAACTGGAAACTGAGGCTGCTCCAATCCCAACAGCAGCCTGGTCTCAGCTCTGGCTCAGCTCAACCACCAGCACAGGGAGGGAGAACAGACTGGCCCTCTGGTTCCTGCCCTTTCCCAACATTATTACAAAAAGCCTAGGAAAATGCAGCATGACAGTCTAGTGAAGTCTGCTACTCAAAAGGACTCAATGGGTCACGACAAATGGCAACATCCAAGTGAAAATGCACAAGAGCATTTGAGATTTCCTTACCGTCTTTCTTCACCCAGGACATGGCTGTTTTCTCAGATGTTACTAGCTGACAAAACTTATCACCTATGATATCCAGAATGTATTTAGATGTTTCTAGGTCCAGTTCATCATCTTCATAGTTTTCATGTGTCCATAAACTCAGTGCTTCATCATCATATTGATCAGGAGAGGAGAAACCATCTATCCTAACCACTCCATTCTTACTAAAAGATAACCTAAAGATAAAAACAGAGAGCAATTATATTCTGACAGTTTAGTTGTCAATTTGCCTTACAAGTAAATTTTCTTTACCTTCTTTAGCATCCTCCCACTTTTTTAATTAAAAAACAAATCCTCCTCTCAAATGGCTCTTCAAATGACTAGTAAGAATGTACAAAAATTAATACTAACTTTTAAGGCACTTTTTGCATTCAGTTTTCTCATTCTCTTTCTCTAACATTTATTACTGCTTTAGAATTGCAGACAGGAAAATTACCTTCCCCACCCACAAAAGCGTGGTTCCACATATTCCTCACCTTTAATTTTTGGAATATCTGTGATAGTACTCACTCACTCAGACTCACATTTTAGAGATTCCTCTACCCTACTGGTCTCGTACTCAGAAAACAGGAATTTGAACACTATATTTAAGCCTAAGCAGAACAAATCACTAATACAGGATAATGTTTTTTTATCAGCTTAATTTTGACCTTTAAAACCTCTAAAAGCTTTCCTGTTATCCTACCCAATACCATCCCACTAGCCCTGGCTATATTCAGCCTATTTTTAAGCAGTAACAATTAATTACTCCATCTTGCATAATACAGGATAATTCATTATCCATATGTGACTATTATAATAGTTAAGGAATTTTACAGCAGTGCCAGTAAAGCAGTCCTGAACTCAAAACTAAGTACCAAAAATGGTATTTAGATACGTATCACAGAATCATGTGTTTAATGGACAAGAATGGTCGATTTGCAGATACGACTACCAACAGCAGTGCAAACTTCATTTATGATGCAAGCCCTATCATCTAAACACAATGAAAAAATAATTAAACTCTTGTACAATTTACCACAATGCATCAAAAATACTTGAATTTTAAAATTTCATAATTGCGTTTTAAAGCGTTGGCAAAGCTTTGAGGGAAGGGATGCCATCCAGAAGGATCTTGACAGGCCTGAGAAGCGGGCCAGTGCCAATTGGATGAGGTTCAACAAGCCAAAGCGCAAAGTCCTGCATCTGGGTTGGGCCAATCCCAGGAACAAATCCAGGCTGAGTGCAGAGTGGATCCAGAGTAGCTCTGAACAGAGACTTGGGAGTTGTTGACTGATTGAAGCTCACCATCAGCCAGCCAGCAGCATGCTCCTGCAGCCCAGAAGGCAGCCATGTGCTGGGCTGCATCAAGAGGAGCTGCAGCTCAAGATAGGTGATTCTGCCCCTTTACTATGCTCTTGTAAGATTCCACTTCAAATACTGCATCCAGTTCTGGTGTCCCCATCGTGACAAGAATACAGAGCTGTTGAAACAAGCCCACAGGAGGGCTGCAAAGCTGATCTGAGAGACAGAACACCTCTGCTATGAGCATAGGCTGAGGGAGGAGCTGGGGTTGTTCAGTCTAGAGAAGACAAGACTCCAAGGAGCACCTTGGAAGGGCCTTCCAATATGTGAAGGGATCCTACAGGAAGGCTGCAAGGGGACTTTTCATAAGAGTGTCTAGTAAATAGAACAAAGGGGTTTGAAGCTAAGGGAGAGTAGGTTTAGTCTGACACCGCCACATTAGGAACTAAATATTCTTACACAGAAGGTGTTCAGAGTCCAACCTTGAAATGATTCCCGTAGGACGATCAAGCTTCGTAACTAAAAAACTTTGTTACAAAAAATTAAATCTGATCTGGGAAACAATTTCCTATTCAAGCCAAGTCAGACACACACTGACAACACAGCCCACATGCTCATTAAAGCTGTTCTGGTTCTGCCTCACTGGTTGTGCTGCCTGCACTACATACGCTACGCCACATTCTGGGAAATTCTCTTACAAGCTTTCCCTGTGAAAAAGGAGGTCATAACACCTCTCTCCTCAGAAAAATCACAGCAAACCCTGAGCAGCATTCCCACCATAGACTGGCATAAGAACAAGCATGATTAAGTGCAATTCTGGGGTTGTACAACTTGTCCAGAATAACTGAAGCTTGCCTTTTGATAATCCCACTTCAAATGTCATAGACATCTGTGTAATGGTGATGTGCTCCATTTTCTGCTTGCCTTAGGTACATTGGGCAGCTGTTCTGATATCTTTGTTATAAAGCTTTAAACAGCAATAAAGTCAATTCACAAAAGAAGTAAGAAACACAAATGTAAACAGGGAAATTAGACAATGTCTTTTATCAGGCAGACTGACTGAGCCAGAAAAATCAGACAAGCTTTCCAGCCTGTAAGTCCTTTTGTTAATTATTATTTCTGAAAGTTACACCACCACATTGTCAGGAAAATGGCTCTACTTACCGTCGGAAGTAGTAAAATCTACAAAATACTGGTGAGTGAGTTGGTTCTTCTCCTTTCTTACTTCTTATTAACCTACATTCTCGGCATTTTTGCAAATTTGGTCCTATTTCAGAGCAAGAATCGTCCTGCAAAAAGGACTCTCCTGTTTGCTTCAGCTTCTTGACTTTGCGCCAGTCTTTTAACACCGAGCGGGGTATACCAGCTGTAGAAGTAAGGGGAGCATCAGGTGAGGAAGTCAGCATGCACATTTGTTACCTGAAGAACACTTGTTATTATTACATCTGTTTGTCCACCTGTCAGCACTAACGTTTGAAAAGCATAGCTACTGATCAAATTGCCATAGGCAGGAGCACAATTAAGTACCCACTGAGCTACCAGGAATACACTGGACACTATTTTCTCTTATATTAGGTGTATTATTCACCAAATATTCCACTAAAATTGCCTTCAGAATCTCACTCTTACAAAACAAGCAAAGAAAGAAATATTTGACTTGTTTCAGGTGAAAAGGTATGCAAAAATTAAATACAATTTAATGAATAAAGCAGAGCTTAAAAAAAAAATAGATTGTACTCCTTCCACATGTATTTTTTGCTGAGAGTTACAGTATTACAGAAGAGCAGCTCTATTCACATTAACTCATCTGAACTTTATGTGAAATATCTGGCATAAGGAAGATCAGAATCAATTTACTCTGTCAAGTTGGTTGGCTTTGCAAGGCTAACCAGCACAATTTTATTTTTGATATGGAAGTCAGCAAATGTGACACCAAGTAACACAAGGAGCAATTCTATTGAATAAGATCTGCAATTTTCACATACACATTTTGGAACTGAACCCTGTTGTTATTTAACCAGTCTTCCATTTTAATGGCTTTAAGTGGCACCAGTTTTATCAGCAGACAGACAGAACTATCTGCCGTTTCATCTACCACTACTCTTGTAAACAGGGATCTGATGTAGGATGATAAGAGAGGTCAGGGTGCTAACTTTGGACTTGGTACCTGGGTTCAGATCTGTATTTTGTCAGCTACGAGTTGCGTAAACTTTGCGAGTGACAGACTGCCTGTGTCTCAGTTCATAGCCTACAAAAGGCACTCCCAGCTCATCTGAGGAGCACAATGGTAACTGGATCAAAACTCGAGGGCCAAAGTACAGCTTTGCTAGTCCAAAACAGTTTTCTGCCTTGGAAACAGAGATCTGGGATCTCATCTGGTAGCTGCTAGGCTTCGAGCTCTGTGGGCAGCAGCTGGGAAGATCCATGGTGCTTGCGGGCTGTAAAATGCCTTGCTTTGCAGGAGGGAGCCCGGCAGCCTGGAACTCTGAGCATTCTGGTTGCACACAGGCTCCCTGGAGCTTGCTGAAACATCAGGACAAAGCAGTTTTCAGAACTGTCACTGAGCACTGTGCTGAAGAACAGTTATCTTCAGCCACCTATGATGACCCCAGGTAGCTGTCCCATGGGGATCTGTTCTTGAAAGCTCCTCAAGGTCAGGTAGGTTTCTGGTTAAGTCCTTGTGGCATGTCCTTTTCCTAAAAAAGTTTCTAATCAGCTCTCCTTCAGAAATCATAGCAAAGCTCACCCAACCAACTACTACCCATTGCCCCACCTAAGGCCCATGAAACAGTTCCATAAGGCTCTTTTACACTCAATTACTGAGAAGCTGAAACAAAATGCCACTGCCTTACTTCAACTTAGGTAATCAATTCTTCTAGAACAAACCCATCAGAACCCTTTTGCAACAATACAGAGGTCATAAAGATGTAACATGTAGATTTTTATGGTTTACTTCAAAAAGTGAAACAGAAAAAAAGCCTTTATAGGCATCTTCCTGATCTTCCCTTTAATGAGGGGAAGAAAAAAAAAAAAATAAAGTATTACTACTATCACTGGACCCAAGCCAGAATACTTCAGACAGACTGCAACACTTCCAGCATCCAGTACAATGTAGGGATCAAGTACTCTCGGCTACCAGGAGAGTAATTTCATACACTAGGCAGTGAAGAGCCAGAGAATGCAATTACAGGGAGCAGTACTCAATTTCTTACTACCTGTACTTAAATTCTTGCAAAAAGTTATTTAAGGCTAGACTTTCTCATACTCAACCAGAACAAAGACAAAAGAATAGTCCTTGCAGAAGAATAAATTGCAACTAAAAAAAAAAGTTATGTTCTTAAGTAAAATGGCTCATGTTGGCAAACCAGTTTCTCCTTCCAGATAAATATCGTTGCAATCTGCTACATGCTACAGTATGACGTTTAAATTGAAATTTGTGTTTCCCTAGATTTCTTTATTCCTTCAACAAGAGGGATATTAACACCATGTAATACACATGCTAGTTAGGAGTGTGAAATGACTCTCCCTCAAACCTTTCATTAAATTAGCCAAATCATATAAAGCAGCATCAGACTCTCAAGGAACTGCCTCTGGCTTTCTGATCAAAGGATGAATTAAGGTTCAACAATAAAGAATCTCTCCCTCTAGTAGTACTCCAAAAATAAAAGCATTAGATATATTTTTGTTACTTTGAAAGACCTATCTCAATACAACTGGCACACCTATATGACGAATTCTGATGTACAGCATAAACCAGTTTGCTTGTTGCTTATTTTTAGGTCAAGAACCAGTTTGTTAACGCATATATACAAAATGCTGCATTTCTTAAACCAGGATATTTAAAATAGCCTCAAGCCAAATAAATCTGAACTAGTCATTTACACTAACATGATTTTTTTACCCTTTCCCAGCTATTGTGCATGACTCCAGGATTAACACTGCTAGACTCTGTCTCTTCCAAATCAAATGGATACTCACTGCTGTTACTGCTGCTCTGTAATTTCAGCTTGCTTTTTTCTTTGGCACTCCTGCTAAGAACACCATTGGGTTTTACTTCTTCCTCTGCATCACCCTTTTTTTTCTGCAAATCATTTTGTTTCTTTTTGTAAGTTGGCTTAGGCTGCCGCTTAGTCCTTTGCTCTGACTTGCTCTCACTTTCATCAGAGTCTCCACTTTCAGAGCCAGACTCATAAGTTCGTTTTGCTTTTCTCCGTGGGTGCTTATCTTCTTTTGCAAACTTATCTGCCAAGATTTTACTATCTATGTTATTTTGCAAATCGTTTGATGTAGAAGCTATTAAATTGACAGTACATGGTTTAATAATTTCTGAAACACTGTTCCCTGAATTCTCTTTTTTATTAGTGTTTTTATCTTCCTCCGAATGTCTTGTCAGCCAAGCCTTTTTCAGTTTAGTGTGGTAGTTTGGCTGACTTGCCTGGGAAGTTTGCCCACTGCCTACAGAGTTCGCTTTGTTTGTTGTATTACAGCCGACAGCACTGTCTAGGGAGAGAGAGGTTGAAAATGTCTGATTTTTCACAGAGTTGCACTCTGCCTCACTGCTGTTACTACTTTTAAACTGAGCTGCAGCCAATGCTGCCTTGTGCTTTTTCAAATGGACGAAGTCGGTGGAGGTGGAGAGCCCTGTGCTGGGCTGAGCAGCACTGCCTGCCTTGCCAGCAGCGGGTGCAACCGGAGCTGGAGTGCTGACCTTGCATTCCTGGGCCTGTGCCACTACCTGACCCGCAGCTCTCGAGGCAGTGCTCTCCAACGGCGTGCAGGCCAACACTGTGCTCGATAAGGAGTAAGTCACTTCTGAACTGCCCCAGCTAGATACGCTGGTAGTTGTTGCTGCCGATGTGGTGACATCAGTTTTGGTACTGCAGATCATAGTCGTGGTAGGGGTGGCAGCAAGAGGAACGCTGCCTTGCGAGACAGCTGGAAATTTCTTCTCATATTGTGTGCGAGCACTGTCTGAGTTCATATTTGGCAGAATGACTCTTCCAGTCTCCCTAGCTTCCGCTGTTTTCAGGCAATCTGTTTGATTTGTCACAGCTGAAGATCTCTCACTAAGTCGATCCTTGGGAGCAGACTGCATTGCCGCTGCGCTATCGTATTTCGTGCTAGAAGGAGGACGCACAATAACAGATGCTGTAGCGGACTGTGACTTTCCACTCATTCTCTCAGTGTGCCAATCCACTTTTTCATTACTTGGGGCATTACTGGACTTCCACATTTCTGATAAATTCTGTTCGGAGGTGCCCTTGTAAACAGCCTGAGCTTCCTTAGGCTCAGGTACCAATGTTGGTGGTTTCTGCAGCTCCTGTATTTTGCCACCACCAGCATTAACAGGTTGAACAGGGGTTAGAGTTGGAGGTGAAAGGCTGCTGTAACTGCCTTCCTTCTTCTCTAGGTTCTGGTGCACAGGGGGGTGAAACACAGGGGCTCTATGCAAGGCAGGCATACTCCGGAGTGTATTTGAAGATGAGATTGACAACTGAGTAGGGCTCCTGTTATCACTTCTGAAGGAATTCACAGAGTGAGACTGCACGGACTGTGAAAGCTGCTCTGACATCTTGCCCGCAGAGCCTTCACTCTCTGGTTGGTGCTTAATTAGAGGTGGAGGCTTTGAAAGAGAAGAAATGTAAGAGGGGAGAGACTGGGCACTAGCTGCTGTCGAAGGAAAATTGGCTTGCTTATCAACATATGCACTTGAAGTTTCCTTTGAGGGGTATGACCTTGGCGGTTCATTTACTACACTGTTAGACAAAGTAGTGAAATAGTTACTTTGCGGCAAACTTTGTGGAACTGAATGCTTCATTTTATACAGTTCTGACACAGAGCGTTCAGCATCTTTGTCATACTTTACTGAATGGCTTTTGGGACTTGAAGATAAGGACGTTACCCTGGAATAGTTCTCTCTGTCTCCCTCCAGTGCCTTGATTTTAGCTGTAAAAGGAGCAACTTCGATACTTTCTTGGAGTATCCGTCTGTGTTCTTCTTTGTACTTGCTCAGTCGCTCCCCAGTCTCCTGTGGTGGCCTTGGCAGCTGGCTCAACATTGGATCTACAAAATGTCTGTGCATATGGCTCTCCTTCGCTGTCTGTGTTCTGCCTTGCTCTAGCTCAGTCTTTACTTGGGCAGTTGTAACAGAACGTAAAGGCTCAATAAACGTTTTCCTCTCCAGTTCTCTGAAAAAGTTTAAGCAGACACAGGTTAGCACCTTGTGCTACTTTCAGACTAACTGGAAGATCTCTCCTCCCATGCTCTGAACAAAGTTATCTATTAACACAAAATAAACTTTTGGTTTATTTAACAGAAAATTAGTTACAATTTTCAAAAGTCTTCCAATGAGGCAGGAAGTCAAGCACTATTCCAAGTCAAAAAGGCAGAGTCTGTTTTACAGCACATTGATAAGCTTTTCTCTACTACTCATGTTTAGAGATGAAATAAAAACAAACTAGAAGACAACATCAGCTGCTGAAATGTCTGCTCGCATAGTAAAGCGGCAAACTTACTCTTTATGATGCTCTACGACGCTTTTGGACAACGGTGGACTGGAATGCGTGGTCAGTTTGAGAGGTCGAAGGGGATCCGCACTGGATGGTCTCACAGGAATGTGACTCAATAAACCAAGGCTGTCAGCTGAGGTCACTGGGGTGGGCTGGTGCAACCATGGGCTGGGAGTATTCTGCTAACAGCAACCAAAAAAAAAACAAAAACAAAAACAAAAACCAAAACAGATTTCAAAATAACCACGGGACCCCAGGAGTTAAGTGTATCGAGTCCTACCAACAAGTAGGAAGTGAAGTAATGCATCAAACCATTCACAGAAAATAAAATGTAACATTTTCAGTCACTTTTTTGATCGAGAACATCTCATTGTACTTCTGGATTTGTGGCATACAAAACAGTTCAAATATTTCAAAGGCACTCTTAGAATCATTTAATTTTCAAATACCCAGCATGAATAGTTAATCCTAGAACAGCATCTCAAGATGACCAATATTAGCAAACTCATGCAAGTCTGACGCCACATAACTTTAGTCTAAACAGACCATGGGATCTTCAATCAACTGCAAAAAGTAATTTTTTCAAAAGGACAAATACAGTTTAACATTTAAAAAAATAATTAAAAATTAATCCTCTTCAGCTTTATAACACATCTTGAAATAGGTATTCCTTTTCTGGATGGTTCCTCTCCTCCCTCCAACCAAATGATTAGAGTATGATAATCCTAATTAATCTGTTTGATTTTGTCAGGCACTTCTATTTGGCATAATTTCAGCATCAGCACACTACTAATGCCATAAATATACATACCAACCCTACTTTGCAGCATGGCAAACTCACAATAGGCAGAATTTTGTGCTTTGTACCCAAATACTCAAAAGGTGGGCAGTATCAATCCCCCTTGTTTACAGGCACCAGGATACTCAAATATTCACTTAAAAGTGTAAGCTTCTACTTTTATATTTTTCTCTGACAAGTATGTAACAACTGCAAAAGACCAGAAAGCAGCTCTCCACCTCACTTCCCTTTCCCCCTCTTCTCCAAGGCACCTGCTTACAATAAACAGGCAGAGAGGAGTGGAATGGCAGGGCACACTGTTGAAGTGGTGCTCAAGTGCTAGCAGCAAGCCAAGAAGGGACTGGGACAACAGTAAGCAGAGGTCTCATGTGCACCACAAAGCCTCTCAGTGTTGCTCCACCTCTAACTCTGGCACTGCCCAGAACTACTTCCCCTCCTCTGCTCATCACCAGTCCATTCGTCTCCTTCGCCCTAGTGTAGATGATTTCCATCTGAGAACTGCTGCAGCAGAAGGGGAGACAAGAGCTTTCATGACACATGCATGCAGCACACACTTGCAGGTGCTGTAACTTTGAAGTTCTGATTTCTCTACTTTTGAATATTCAAAGCAACCACTTAGGTTTCTACTAACAGTTTTAGTGCACATGTTTCTTAGACCTGGAGTTCCCACGCTGTGGTGTGTTCCCACGGAATATCCTGTAAGCTGTATTAAAGTATTATGCAAAAAAGGCCCATCACCTTCTCCCTAGACAAGCTGGGGAACATCTGCTTGAGCACCAAGCCTGTCCTGAACAGCTCAGCAACTCCCATATGCAGCCATCTACAGAGCTACCACAGCCACCTGTGGATGGCTGGAAAACGTGGGCTTGGGAGCACGCTTCCTTCAGCACACAGACATTGCTCAGCTCTGAGCTGAGGGTGGCAGCTGCTGTTAGAGCTGAGACACAGATCCCTTTCTGTGATCCTGGCACCCATGCAAACCGATGCTGGAAACACCCACTCTGGGTTTCTAAGATGTATTTTTAAAAAGGCCTCCAGTGTGGGAGCCAGAAGACAAGTCACCACAAGACAATTGCCACATATCAACATAATTAAAAAGCTACGCGCCTCAGTATGCAGAGTTGCATAGTTCAGGCAGCCAAAGAGAAAACAAGAGTCTATCCTAAGTTCTTTTAAATGGACTTCAGGATGGGGTGGAGCAGGCAGCAACATGAAAAGATAAATCCACCTATAGTTTTCTCTTAGGCTTTTATGCTCTGCTGAATTTGACTTTATCACGTTTTAGATCAAACTGACTTCATACTACAAGGCTAACTCTGACTGCTTGGGAAAGACTAAGCCACAATGGTTTGGGCCATTCTCAAGAACGAGGCTGGGGAAGAATAGTTTTCCCCATGATGAAAAAGAAAAAAAAAAAAAAATCTTTATAGCCATTCAGGAACTCCAAGCTTTGACGCAAAGGCATACAATTTGGCAGAGGGACCACTGTCAGCGACATGCCTTTTGTGGTCCCTGTGAAAATCTGCCCAAATTAGGCCAAGTTGTAAGCCTCAAAAAAAAAAAAAAAAAAAAAANNAAAAAAAAAAAAAAAAAAAAAAAAAAAAAATCAGTGCACACACACTCAGTGGAGCTTTGATTTAAGCTGGCAGTTATGATCTCCAAAGTTTTGGCGCTACACACGGTACGTATTACATTGTGTATCTAAGGTGCCAGCAATGAGCTTGCCATACCCTAAGTGTGCAGCAGTAGAGAAAATGTAACAGCCAGGTCTGCCTGCCAAACATCACCACTACCACAGTGGGTGCTAGGCTAAAAAACAAAAAAACATCAACCAATTCTTCTGAGCCTTCAGTGGTTGCACTCTGCACACAGACAGAGGAGTCACCCTGACTTGAATACAGAAGAGCAGAAAACAGATGGGAAGGCAGGGCAGGGATGCGTGTCAACAGAACAGAAGGGGAGAAGAAGATATGCCAAAAAAGCATACACAGATACAGGTGAAAAGATGGGAGAAATGAGCGTACAGTGCAAGAAAGATTTATAAATGGTGGAGTACCTGTCTTCCTGGACTTACTACTTCCTACTGGATTTAATACTCCTTCCATCTCAGCCCTTGTCCATTATTTAGCAAGAAGACATAAAATTTCACTATGCAGATGACTGTCCTACCTCTTCTTACACAACATTTTTCACAGTTTGAGGTAGCATATATTTGCCCCGTGGACTTGAGATCCCAAACCAGTTGGTTGACCTCATTTGGTCATGAACTACAACACAAACATTTTTGTCTTTCTTTAAAACACAGAAAATCAAAGTCTGGAAGAACTCCCTACTCAAGTGCACTGTGAGACAGTGGTTACTGCTGGATTTCCATTCCTAGCTCTCTGTTTACTCAAAAAACCCACCATCCACCAACGTTTGTTCAGTGTGGCACGAACTACCAAATCTGTACTTAGAGAATCGCTGCTGGGAGACGCTAGCCCCAGTTAAATATGTCATTATGAGATGAGCTCAACTTACCCTTCTCAAGGAAGCCTCGGTGTTAACAGGAGTTTCTGGGTGGACCCATTTGGAGGAGGGCAGACCAAGTCCTGAGTAAGCATGTGTTCCATTTGGATACTGCCAAATAATTGGATAAAGCCCTAGCTGATTATAGGAAGCAGAAGGATGAGCTTGTCCAAGAAGATGTGGAGACTGGTGTTGTAACATCTGTTGCTGTTGCTGGTGTGCTAATGCCAAATGGCTTAAGCTGCTAGCATGAGCAGTCTCTAGTCGTGGGTGGCCACCCAGCAAGGAGGCAGCAGGCACTCCAGGTAACACTGTGGGAAGTAGATGAGGGTGATGAACAGAATGGTGAGATGCGCTACTAAGGGGGTGAGTGTTAATAGCGGACAAGGGCGCCTGAGCTGAAGACCCAGCTAGCAGATGGGATGTACCAGTTAATGCAGGATGATGAGTGTTTGGATTTAAACAGGTTCGGTGGGATGAGGAATGCAGAGGATAATTATGCTGATGCAAATAAGGTGAAATGTGATTAGTTCCTGTTTCTTGTCCAATCAGAGTGGGATCCCTGTATACCGTGAAATGTTCATTCTTGTCAATGATAAGAGGACTTTTAGTAGCTTCTAGTGCACTAACTCTAGCTGGAACTGGATGAAAACTAGACCTAGGTAAATCATGATCAGTTTTATTGGCTGACCTTGTTAATCCAGTAGCATGGCTGTTTTGGGAACTAACCTTAGACTTCACAGTATCAGAAGATTGGGTGAATTTAGGCTTAACATCAGGTGACTTTGTTTTAGGATGATCAACTGAAGCACTAGGTTTTGACTTCACAGAATCAGGGACTGGACTCTGCTTATGCAGTTTACTCTCTTCTGCTAGAGAAGCTACATTTAACGAAGACATAAAGGAGCCATACTGCACTTTTTCTTTCTCAGGGTTTAAGTGTTCATTTACTGATAATGTTTTTACAAGCCCAGGTTGTATCAAATCCGTTTTGTTAACACTGCTAACCCAGCTTTGATCAGCTTCCTGTTTTCTTGCTTCAACGAAATTTGCATTTGCAAACTGCTGTTTTAAATCGCTGCTGTGAGATTCTATTTTCTGAACCGTTTGCAAACCAAGGGTACTTGCAGCAGCATTATCCTGGCTCTCCTTTTCAGAGCTGTTTTCATTAGTAATGTCAACAACACATTTCGGAGTAGGAGGTCTGGGTACAAACTGCTCATTCTTTACTTCTGCAGAATGATGTTTTTGTGCATTGCATTCTTGAACATGCGGATCCTTGGCACTCTGTTCATAAGGTGCTGGCTGCTCTGTTGCACGGAGAGAAGATTTTTCCTGCTGATCTAAGACGGATGACTTTAGTCTTTCTGTTTCCTCATGTTTTTTATCCTCCTGTATTTCATCCCATGGAGACTGCCTATCTGTTAGTGTCTGTTCTACTCCCTCAATAGTTTGGGATTTTCCCTCTTCTCCATTTATCTTTGAAGTGTTCTTGCTTTTTAACTCATTTTCTGAATTCTGCTCTGAGGACGAATCTGTTAACCTTTTATTTGAAATTTCCGAGTCACTGCTCTCAGAGTAATCTGAGATATTGTCTGTCCGCAGCCTCTTCATATTTATTTTTTTTTCATCCTCTTCAGGTTTTCTTCTTTTACTAACAAAGTTTTTGGTTTTGTTTTTGGGGTTTTCTGCAAAAGAGAAAAACATGCCTATCACATATAAAGTCTAATACGGTTTTATGAAGCTCTCCCTCCCTTTCCAGTAACTGTTTTTACCTCCTCGGCCTATATAGTCATATCTTTCTTCTTTCATCTTCTCTTCATCAGGCATGCTGCTATCAGAGCCTTTCCTCTTATTTGGGCGAGCATTCTTTTGTTGCTGGTGAGAATTCTGTTTTGATGCTGCAGTTTGGGAATTCATTGCTGGTCTGGGACTATTTGCTTGTGCACGTGTATAATGACCCTAAAAATAATATTGTGATTAATGGACTTAAATGCAATTTTAACTAGCAACTTGTAACACTTATTTCTAGCATTAGCAGTATACAAAAATACTTAGGTAAAAAGATAAATGTAGCTACGTGGACTGTGTTGCTGTTCTGGTTGGAACGAGACCGTCGGCGTGAAGTGATGCCAATATTTTCACCTTTCAACAAAGAGTGAACAACATCATCTAGAAAGGTCATCTGAACCATAGAAGGATCAACATTCTGAGGTTCTAACACCTGGTTTAGTAAAAACAAAGAAAAATAAAAAAAATAATCATCAACAGATATTCAGACACTGCTCAGTCTGCATTTTCTGTATCAGTGTTCATCAGTCTATTTTGTGTGCTAAAGACTAATAAGAGAAAAGCCTACTTAATCTTGACAAGCAGAACTGACATATGACTTTCAACAAAGGCTGGGAATAGGGTAAAACCAAAGCAAATGTCTTCACATATTACTAAAAAAAAAAAAAAAGCTTCCTTTTAAAATTGTGTGTCCAGCAGACAGAAGGAGCATTTCCTTCTCCTCTACTCAGCCCTAGTGAGATCCCAACCTAGAACAGTGCACCCAGTTTTGGGGTCCCCAGCTCAAGAGGGACCAGGGATGAGTCCAACAGAGAGCTACAAGGATGATTAAGGGACTGGAACGTGTGCCTTATGAGGAAAGGCTGAGAGACTGGAGGTTTTTTAGTCTGGAGAGAAGACTGAGAGGGGATCTAGTAAATGTATATACATATCTGAGGACTGGGTGTCAAGAAGAAAGGGACAGCCTCTTTGCATGCCCTGTGATAGGACAAGGGGCAATGGATGCAAATTACAGCACAGGAAGTTCCACCTCAACATGAGTAATAACTTCTTCACAGTAAGGGTCACAGAGCACTGGAATAGGCCCACCAGAGAGGTTGTGGAGTCTCCTTCTCTGGAGAACTTTCGAGATCCATCTGAATGCATTCCTGTGTGACCTGTGCTAGATTATATGGTCCTGCTCAGGCAGAGGGGTTGGACTCTAAGATCTCCAGAGGTCCCCTCCAACCCCCAACATCCTGTGATCCTGTGATTTTTTTTTTTTAAATAAAAAAGTATCTCACCACCACTTCTCTCTATTTACTGACCAGCCAATTTGAAATGTAAAGACACTGAGCTTTTAAGGATTACTCAATGAAGCAGCCATCACAACACAGAAAGCTTATAAAACTTATTCAGTATACTATAAAATAAACTGCAGAAGCCCATTACAATATTGCTTCCAAGAGAAGCAAAACTGCTGAACACAAAGAACCAAAGCAAGTGGAGGCAAGAACTTAAAAGACTGTAAAAATGTTACAAGTAGAGGATATTTCAGAAAGAAGAAAATGCTAACCAGATTCTTAGTATCATAAAACAAAGAAAAAAAAACCCAAACTATTATTTCAGCAAAATTAATTACAGCAATTTAAGGGAAAGAATGTATTTGAGCATTAGACTAGTATTAGATTTTTATTGTCATCCATGATTTTGCCACTCATTTCAAAGCAGACAGCTCATTCGCTATGGTAACACTGAATCATTACTCTGGTCCCCTGAAATCGCATAATCATACAATGGCTTAGGTTGGAAAGGACCTCAGAGGTGATCATCTGCTCCAACTTCCCCACCAAGGGCAAGGATGTCTCTCAACTAGTCTCAGCTGCTCAAGGCCTCATCCATCACACCTTCAACATTTCCAGGGAGGACGCATCCACAGTCTCCCTGGACAGCTTATTCCAGTCTCATCACCTTTGTACTGAAGAATTCTCCCTCAGATCCAGTCTAAACTTACTCTCCATCAGCTTCATATCATTCCCCCTTGTCCTACTGCTAGGCATCCTTAAAAAGAATCCCTCTCTGGCCTTCCTATAGGACCCCTTCACATATTAAAAGGCAACTCTAAGGTCCCCCTGGAGTCTTCTCTTCTCTAGGATGAGCAACCCCATCTCCTTCAGCCCATCCTCACAGCAGAGGCATTCCAGCCCTTGGATCATCTTTGTGGCCTTCCTCTCCATTCACTCAAACAGCTCTGCATCCTTCTTATGAAATATATTTTTATTGCCACTACAAATAACAGAATGAATTATTTCTGTAACATCAACTTCAGAAATACAACAACAGCCCACCACGTGTAAATGTACACTAGGGTTGCAGGGAGTGCTTAATTCAATATCCTGCAAATACTTGGAAGAAGTAACCCCTACTGTAGTGCTAACAGGTTTTGGTGTTGAGAAAGGAGCAGACAGGGAAGACCAGTTCTTAAAGCTAGATGGCTTCACTTGACAGACTTCAGTAGTCAAATAGCGACAGCAGAAGAAAAGCCCAACTGTAGGACAGGTATTAATCATCTCATTGCACAAGGGTTCAGCTGCAGGACAGTTTTAACCACTCACTCAACACAAAGTCAGGCTGTACTTGTAGCGCATAGGTAAGACTCACCCTGCTGCAACAGTGCAACTCTGTATTTCAGGGTACCACAACAAATGCTTTACAATTCCCAATGTGTGGCTCGTGTGAAACTTCTTTTCATATCAAACTCACCTGGTCATTCATAACAACCATAGTGCGGGTGAAGAGATCATGATGGGTGATGATACCAGTGAACCACTGGGTGGCAGAATCCTGTCTGTACACTCTCACCCTGTAACCATTTAAGGAGTACGGACCTTTAGCAGGGAAAGAAATGAAAAAGCCGTTCAGGAATTCTGAGAAAACACAAGTATAAATGGGTTTTCCTATGTTTTTAAGTTTCACAGCAAGCATACACTGTGCATGGTATGGAGTCCTGGAACTGCACTGCCTGTGCATTTTTTTCAGGAAGACATTTTGGATTGCGAATGGTACATTTAAGTATGCTCTAAGGTCAACTCTGCTAACATTTTCAACATACAGTTTTCTTATCCAATGAAATCTTTCTGCAACCATGATGACAAATGATGAGAGAATTCCTACCTACACACAGTGACCACAGAAAACTAATCTGAAAGGCTAGAAAGTGGCAGCAGCAGGTTACACAGAAGCTATTTAACAGGCTAGTCACATGTCCAGATGCTTTGCTGGCAAAAAGATTTACATCTTGGTGGTTGGGCTCTGCATCTGCCAAGTCTTTCCCATAAGCAACCACTGTTTCTCTCCATTACGGCAGTCAAAAAGGCAGCTGAGTGATCATGTTCTTGCTATGGCCACACAGAACACTCAACAAGCCACACACTACGCAGATTTTATAAAGTCTTAAGCCTTTTCAGACACGGCACCCACAAAGAAAGCTTGCACCCCGTGCCTTTGTAAAGGTCAATTTAATCCACCTCCATAAGCCCATGAGAGTGGTGAGATAGTGTGTTACAGTACTTATTTTACAGTTTCAAGACCCAAAATTTGAGATTCTGCAATTTTATTCATGGTGTCTCGCTTGATCATCGGGATCCTAAATTTTATTGCACTCAAGTGTTTGTATAGGATTCTGTCCATATGACAAAGCAATGCTGCAACAGAGCGTGGTTCCAATTGTCTCTAAGTTTTGCTACTTCCCAACCAGGTCCCAATAACAGAAGCAAAACTAGTCAGTGACAACCTACAAAAACACTTAGATGATTTATGAATGCTTAGTTGCTCAATCCCAGAGGCAAAGCCAGAATTCCCCTGTCTTTCCTAAAGATCATTTTTTCCAGCCCCTGCCCAGCACATTAAGCAAGCTCAAACATCTGCAGCAAACAGGCCAGGAATCTCACAGGTTACAGCTTTCTGTAGTAAAATACCCATGTTCACACAACTGAGTCCATTAAACTCTCTGTACAAGAATGCGTGTGATCGTAAGGACTGTTCTTAATGTCAACGTTTGAGAGATCAAGAGAAGTACAAAAGCAGTAGTAATTTAGAGATTTAGAAGTTGTCTCAGTTTAATTCTGGAACCTTATCAAGGCCTTTTGAACACCTTTTGCATATGATTATCTAGGTACTAAACAGCTGGGAAAGAAACACCTTGCAATGGCACCTTCTTTCACATCATTCGCTGCAACTGAAGCATCAATACCCACTGAACCCTCTGAGCTACCAGCATCGACTCATTCTCACAACACATTTCCAGCTGCAGTCAAGGGTCAGAAGTACACCAGCACAGGCACTACCAATCATTGATACATATGGGCAGAAAAAGAGGAAGAATCTACAAGCTTACATTCTTGGTCCCAGACCAGATGGGGTTCCCACAGGGACACGTTTCCTGATGGCTTCTCTCCAATTCTTACTCCATATGCCTCTGTAAAATGCCTCCAGCTCAGCTCCCACACTTTTGGCTGTCTGACCCAACTGCATTCTCCGTGTCTCAAACTTTTAATGGCTGTCCCAAAGCTCTGTCTTGCTCAGATAGTCCCAGTAGTATTTTGCCTGTGTCTTTGTGCAAATTCCCCATTCCTACTTTCTTGTCCTAGCTTCTGTTCTCTTGCATTCTACTACTAACTGCACAATGATTTTCTATCTTATGCATAACTAGAACCAGCCTCTTGCCTCTACTCAGTTTCTTATCTCCTTTCAGCATTTACAGTTCCAGCTCTCTGGCTTCCAAGTTCTTTCTCAGTCTTCTCAGCTTACAAAAACTCCATCCTTTCTTATTCATCAGCTTCCAGCTTCTCTCATACTTTTCCTCACTCACCAAGTGACAGTTTTTTCCTCTCATACTCCTTGCTCTAATCTACTCTGCAGCTGCTCTTCAACCCAGTTGTTATCCTATCTATTTTTAAAAGACTTTATCTACCTTTAGAAACAGTGAGGGATTTTTCCTGTGTGCTGCTGGGGCATCAGGAAGAAGAAATATTAAACTACAGTCATACGACACAGGACAGCTCAGCTTCAGCCCAGCCCAGCCACAAGCAGCCATTACAGGAAAAGCCTGGCTTTGTCTCCAGTCCCTGGCTGAATCACACTCAGCTACACATTGTTGGAACGGCCTGTGCAGCACTATCAGGAAATATTTTCAAGGCTGAAACGCACTCGGTGTTTCAACAGAATTATCATACATACAAGACTCAGAGATTGTAGGGATAATAAATCTAATAGCAAGAAAAAATGCAAAGATTTGAATTGTTGAAAAAAATCAAGACATTTCACTATGTTCTTTGAGCTGGTTTTATTTCTCCAAAAAGCTTTTAACTTGGCCAAATTTGAGAGGAGTTTGTTTTAAAGAAATAAGGAATAAACTACTTGGCTGCCAAACCAACAATCTCTACTGCAAAGCACACTGCTGTGACAGCCACCCAAAGAAAAGGTTGCAAGGGCCAATTTTTTTTTCCTTCAGTCTCATTCTTGTAAACAACTGGACTGATTTGGCCTACAATTCCCCCTCCTCCAACTGGCAAGTTTCTTTTCAGATATTTGGAACCTGATGTTAATGTTTTCCTCCAACCCTCCTCTTTATTCAGATAAACTAAATTTTAACTTTATAGTTATAGTGATAGTCAAAGCAGAAAACACTAAGACACAAGATGAAGGCTTCGGCACCTCAGACAACAAGGGAAAGGCTGGATCCTAAAAATGCTGTAGAGGATGAAGAGAATGTGGTAACAAACCTTAATAGATGCGTCTAGACAAGGCACAACTAAAAATGTTGCTTAAATTGCAGGGAACAGGAAAATGGTAGTAATGGAGAAGGTAAAGAAAACCAGAGAAGGGAGGAGAAAAGAAGGCTAACGAGACTAGATTGTGGCAGCTAGCACTGCTAGAGGGCTGTCTGTGAGACATGGAAAGGTTTGTGCCAAGTGCAAAGTCTCAGTGCCCAAGAGCAGACTGTGCCCTAAGAGAATGTGACATCAGTCTCTGCTGGCTAACCATCTCTGTGGGGCTGAGGCAGTGGCACAGCAAAGGCCCTGGCAGTGGATGGCATGCCACTGCCCAAGGAAGCACCTCTCTCCTCAGGTGACACTGTCACAGCAGGTGAGAGTGAAACTGCAGCTTCTCCTTGGAAGGGAGAGTAAGCCTGCAAGGACATTTGGGTTAGATTCATCTCAGCATCTAAAATACTCCTAATTTGTGCACTTCTAAGCATTCAAACATCTGTTTGAGAAGTTATATAAAATTATATATAAAGCTACAAATACAGTTCCTGAAATGATGGGACGTAAAAATTGTGTGGCTGATAGTCTAGTAGTTTAATTTAGATGACTATTTCACTGTTGTTGGGGCTTTGCTCAAGTATCGATTCTATACCAGCGTTCACAGAGATTTTGTAATTAATTGTCTTATTATTGTTACTCTAATGAAATAAACAAGCTCGATTTTAGTTTCCTTTTCATATAGGCCTAATTTGATTTCACATCACCTCTCAGTCCAGTTTTGGCTGTAAATTTCATCAATAAGCTATTAACTCATATTGGGTCTGAGGAGAGTAAGATCAAATCTAAAATAACTAACACTGACACATAACTTACTATCTGCACATTTCCACACATTGCTTTTTCCAGCCTCCTTTCTCTATGGGGCTCATAAGAATAAACACATCCAGTCAAATCAGGAACTCAACAGAAGGAAAGACAACATTTTTACTGTAACTTCAGTGTCATACTTACCCTATGCCTTTGGTCTTTTAATCTTAATTTTATCAAAGAAACCAAACAGCATGCAAAGCTCAGCACCATCCTTAAATGTCAGGTTACTTATGCTCCCCTCGCAATATTAATTTACAAAATGACTGCTTAAGCATTTCTGTTTTGAAACTGCTTTACTGCTTGCATGGGGTTTTAATCCAGATCCAGAGAGGTTAGTTTCTGCCTACCATTGCTAGGAGTACCTCTGTAGAGCTGCCTGTCAGTTCTGCAGAAAGCTGATGACTGCACTGAAAATGCTTATAATGCCTTTATTATCAGCAAGGTTGAGTCAAAAAGAATTTTTTCTAATTCATAGCAGTTTTCATGTCACACATATCTACAGCGTGAAAACAATGCCTGCATTTGCTGCAACCTTACAGTATTAGAACAGTTACAAAATCGTAACTGATTTGAAAGGCACTTTTCAATCAGAAGGTGAGGGTGTGAGGTGAGGCTCTTAAACTATTCTTCATGTATTACAGAACTGCAGAAGAACCAGAAGTACTGACAAGCACCTGAGAAGTCATCACTTGTAACAGTAACACTAACAGCACAAAGCAGTTTTAAGCATGCTGAAAAATGCATGTTTGCCATTCATACACACTTATTTTCACACCAAACTTGATGAAATATCTATGTTCAGATGACTAATATCCAGCTTTTGCTGTAATAACCAAAACAAACAAGTTAAGAACAGTCTGAAGAAGTCAGGCACAGCTTCTTATGCAGCCTTGTTTTCTTGTATTAACACATACTTAAAAAAAAAAAAAACTTCCAAATTAGAAATACATTCTCCATTATATCGCAAATGCTATGGGATGAGTCCCACATCTAATGGCCTTAAACTACCTAATACAGAATTAAAATAACATAATTGCCCACATAATTACCTTGCATAAAAATCTCCTGAACCTTTTGTTCCTTTACCCAGGCTTTTACCTCCTCATGTAACTGCGGGTTATCCCTGAGAACTGGGTTTAGACTGTCTACGTCGTCCTAAAGCAGAGATTAAAAAAAGAACCATATGTTATGTTTACTTGTAACATTTTGATTCATTTTCCTAGTGTATAATATTAAGTAGTGTGATGCTAATTTTACTGACCACCTACAAATCCTTGCATTGTAGTCAGGAAAAAAACCAAAAACCAAAACCCAAACAAGTTAAAAGCATAACACAGTGCTCAAAGTTATTTCATGGGAACATGGGATAGCAAATCCTACATGTGGCCAGACTTGTAAGCTATTAATAGGATCACACTTTCATAAATACTGTCTCACTACAAGCTAAAATTGCCCTCTTAAGGATTTCAATGTTTACGGGTATGCAGAAAGAATTGTTTAGATAATGATTAAGTGAAACTGTATTTTTGAAGTCTTTTTCCATTCTCTGTGAAATGTAATATGGACATATTGAGCATAAACACAGACAGAAAACCCACAAGGATAACACATAAGAGACAGCTGTATCTTGAGAGAAACACCAGTACTGGCTTTCAACTAAGTAGGTCTTTATTAATTAGATAATTTCCAACAAGAGATGCCAATTTTTATTATAGTCAGGTCTCGTGGAAGGTTCTTTTTCACTATTTGAGCAGGACACTGTCTGGGAAATTCAGACATATTTGGTGGCACTGTCTGCCTAACAAGAGAAAACTAGGCACAAAATTTGGTTTGCATCCTTGGAAGCGTGGCTTAAATCATTATTCATCTTTAGACTCTCAGAATACCTATTTCTCTTTTCCGGAGCAAACTTGCTATTTCTGCCTCTGAGGCTGTAGTAGAGAAACAAAGCTGCACCACAGACTGGTGACTCCTCATGCAGAAGACAGCCTCAGAAATCTGTGAGCTGCATGAACATTCACTTGTGCCAAGAGAACTTCAGACAACTAAAACAATCAGAGCAATTCTCCACATACAAAATGTAAAATGTTTTATCAGTATTGCAGCTGAGATCAAGTGATTTCTTTCCTTGATCTCCAACAAATTCCTTAATGTTTCACAATTATGAAGAACTCCAGCCACAGAATAGAAAGACACAAGCAACACTCAGGGAATCGTGCACTGCTGCCAGGCCCTCAAGTGACACATTCAATTTCTCTCTATTCATTTGTATTAGATTATTCCTGCTAACCCACTGATCACAGGATGTCTATTTCCAATTCAAAACTCACTTCCTGACACTTGGAAGATTTGCTGTGCCCCACTAGGGAGAATGCATCAATGCTTTGGTTATTAGAGAAAATTACTTTCTCCTTGTGTCTTTCAAAAGGATATGGCCTCAGATCCAAAAGGAATGATCATGATGATTGTTTTAATACTTATCAACTGGAACAAACTAAAAGTGAATAGGAAGATGAACAGGACTTTTACCACCACATTAAAAACACCAAGAAGGCAAGTACATTGCTAGCACTGTTAGAGGCACAAGAGGGTCAACACTAACATTTCTTCGAGGGTGGCAGACTAGAAAAACACTTCCTCTCCAGAGGCAGAAAGGTATTAGCTTCTGCTTTTCTGTGCATTCACCCTACACACAGAAGCTACGCCACCACTGGAAAGGAGGAATGATTTGCCAGGGGAATCCAACACAGGAACTATGATGATCATTCACCTGTCCTCTTTCTTATTGCACTCACTTTCACAGTATCTCTAAGAGATTCCTGTACTAAAAATTTCCCCTCTCAGATCCACAAGTATTAGACCTAAGCGATAGATTGAGGCACTGCCATACTGAAGCCTGGATAACTTTAAAAGCTGTTAATATGTAGATCTCACAGATTTTGAATAAATCCTTCAGTCTCATTCAACACAACTTGTATCCTCAAGACCATACTATTGATTAGGTACCACAACTCAGAGCTGTTACTCTCGATGTTATTCTACTTCAGTGAGTTCTTTATGCAAAAAATTTCAGTCTCCTAATGTTATCTTGAGCTTCTTCTATCTGTTTCTTAAGGCCACTCACACCCTTGCTTTTCTTATTTTTTTAGACTTCCCACCCTTTCCAAGCACTTTGCCTTCTTTGAACTTGGCACTGAAGACACTGGTGATCCTTAAGACAATACATTTCAACCTTTTACTTCTATCTTCTAATCAGATGCTTCTACTTTTGACAGAGAGTGACTGTATGAACACTTAGAAAAGGAGACTGGAGAAAGATGAGCTACAAAAGGCACAAGCCAGGTCAAAGATCCATTACACAAAGCACATGCAGGTATGACTGGGATTATGTAAACAAGTCACAGTGAACCCAAGGTTTCTAAATACACACATAAAATATACCTTTAACACATATCATCAATCCCTGCAAAGAAGAAAGAAAAAGGGAAGTGTTTTGCTTCTAGATGTGCAGTGGTAAACAGAAATCAATGCAGCAAAGCAAAACTACTGACAACTGAAATTCGGTTATCAAGATACCGGGGGAAAAAAAAAAAAAAAAAAAAAAAAAGGTTCCCCAAATCCCAGAACTTCTGTTCTTTTTTGCATATATTACACAGATAATGAAAAAAATGCATGCTCTGATTGACTTTTTCCACCATTAATATTTAAATCTGAACATCTAAAAGCCAGGAAATAACTACCTAATGTGTTAAAACTATGAAGTGACAGCCTTAACCACAGTTTTAGCATGCACCACGACCTTTGCAGAAACAGGGAGACAGGGCTCCAAGCAAGGCTGGTGACTTGCAGTCTCTTCTCTGCCTTGGCACTGAAGCTGAGCAGATGACTCTGCGGTGCCCAGTCCTTTAACTTACTTACCTTGCAGTTAAATTGCTTGAGAAACAACACCATTCTTTACAGATTTGAACCTTGGCAATTATGACCTTCAGTTTTCTCCTCCTTCTTGGTCCAAGTGGCAAGGTTAACACACTAACCCACAGAAGAATTCAATGCCCTGCAGGATTTTCCTCCAGACTTTTCCTCCTTTTGAAGTATTTTTACTCACAGAAGTATGTAGGGTGCCCTCTCCTAGACCAGTTTCTCCACAAGTCCTGGAGTAACTCCTCCAGGAGAATGTTAATGCTGGTTTGAAATCCTTATTACAAAATACAAATCAGAATGTAAATCAAATAAATGGGACTGCAATTTTCTTTAAATCTCCTGTAGGAAGCTCTTTAGTCCTTGCTCCACAAATGACTACATGCAATACTGGGAAGACAAAGGGCGCACGGACCAGAAAGACATGGTCGAGATAATTCTTCCTGCCCTTCTGGACGACAGTCACATGGAGCAATGTGACTGTCAGAAGCTTGCGAATCTATGCCAAGGTTTTAGATCTTTGCTGGTATTCTCCCTTCCTTCCAGACCAAAAGAGGAACTAACTTCTGGTGGAGTGGACTTTCTACTTAATTATCTAAACAGCACTTGAGTCAGCTCCATATCTCTCTAGGTGCCAATTCTCACCTGCTGAGGACATGCTTGAAGTCCTGAAAAGGCTAAACAACGACATTTTCCCAAGTAACAAAGTGATCCGGTATTCTTCTAGCCAATCTGTTCTTTCTCCTGGTGCAAAATGACGTACGGAGCAGGCTGGAAACTACAGACCATACCACCAAGTTAAAATATCATATTGCCCTAACCAGAAAGTAGGAATCTTTGTTCAGAAAAGCAGAGAGCTTGTTCAGATAAACATCAATCGAAGTCACAGGTGAGCAAGTGCAGATCACTTACAGTACTTCAAAATTCCTCCAAGTCATGATGATCAAACAGGAATTTAAAAGACAGTATCCACAGGAAAAAGAAGTCAGAAATCAAATACATACAGAATTCTGCTACTCAAGCCCCATCCACAAACAAAATACTGCCTAAGATTCTGAGAGGCATCCCTGGATGAGTCAAACTGCCCAAAGATCATACAAAAGACCTTTGGAAAGGCTCAAATGACCACAAACTTTTTCTGTTTTAAGCAGACACACATGTCTATGGTGGGAATGGCTGCACATTTCCACAGCTCTCTACCTTCCCAACAAGACTTGAACTATTGTAGAAAGATGTTCCCTCAACATTTTACAACACTTATCCAAGTCATTCTTCACAAACTTTAGAGGAAGTTCATTAAATTGAGAGATGAAACTAGAGCACAAAACAGCAACTCAAAGACGGATTCAAGTAGCCATTCTTACCCCCAAATCACATAGCCTGAAAACTACATTTATAGGAGAGCACAGAAACTCTAGTCAGTTGTCAACTCTTTGTTTTCAGCAAAGGAAAAGAGAGTAACTGACAAAATGCATTCCAGGAAAAACAGTCCTGGACAAACACTGGCATTCAGCACTAGAAAAAGTTTACATCAGAGTCCTTTAGACCAAGCCTCAAGACATGCTGGGCATTAGAAACATTTATTTGAGAAAGTGTCCTTCCTTGGCCACAGTATCTCTGCATTTGGCTTCAATGCATCAAGGACAGGTTTTTAGTATCAGTAGAACTCATTTCAGCTAGTGTTTTACAGAGAAAGACTAAGGAGATTTTGCGGTCCTTGCAAAGGTCAACACCACATTAGTCCTCACCATCTGTGGCTTAATTAACTATAGCTTCCTCTGGCTGCTTAGAGGTTTTCTGATAATTCAGGATACAAATTAAATGAAAACTACTACATAACCAACTTGAAAGTCTTGTTTACAACATTTGCACAATATGCATAGCACATGGAAATAAGCATTTTGTTAGTACTTAAAATTCAAACAGCACAAATAAATTCAGAGATCAAAGCATCAAAATATCTGGTTTTCTTCTTACTTCATGAGTGGGACATCTTGGAGACAGCTTCTATAAAAAGAGCCCCCCAGTTTTTTGGTGGGTTTTTTTTTGTTGTGTTTTTTTTTTTTTTTTTTTTAAAAAACCAAACAAAAAATACAACTGCATGGAAGTTCAGCTGCATAGGTTTTGAAATTGCAGTCTGAAAAACAAGGAACAAGGTAAGTCAACAACTGCCTACTCACTGCCACAACAGTCTTCAAAGAGCAGTGGCAGCAGAAAGTATTGTTTTTCAAATACAGACTGATGGAAACTCATGCTAATGCTCTTAATGCCATCTTTTAGCAGGTGATTTTCTCACATTAAAAAAAAAAAAAAATACTCTACCTATAACCCAGCCTCAAATACATTCATGCATTTTACCTTGTTTGAAAGGTCTGTACAATTCTGTCCTTATTTCCATTCCTTGATAAATAGGTACCTTTTTTTTCTTCCACTTATCTCGCACCATTTCTGTCACCTGACATAACTGATTATATCACTGATCTGTCATCTCTTTCAATAACTTTCTAACAAACCTTCAATCTTAATAGTCCTGCCTGACATCAGACTGAGCAGGGTTAGAAGCCCCATGCAAAACAGTGACATAAAATTTGGACAGGCAGAACACCAAAGATTTTAAAAGTAACATCAAGTCTTGATTGTTAGTAACCCTCTACCATGCTACAAGATATTTTTCCAGTAGCTAAAGATGAGAATCTAAAACACAGAAAAACTGGCAGCAACCAACACCCTCGAGGGTATCACTGGGCAAGCGCAGGCACTGCCAATGCCACACAAACCACAGCAAAACCTTACAGGGAAATCATCGAATTTATCAGAGACTAAAATACACAAATCTTCTGTTGCTTCCCACACACACACACATGCATAAACCATTGCTAAACAGCATATTTCTTACTCCTTTCTGAGCAGTGAAAGGCTACCCCAGCTGCCACACCACTGCAGCTGGTGAACAGGAGGTCAGAAAAGCAATGAAGACTTCAGGGCTGTGCTGCTCCACGGTAGCCAGCAGAGAAATGCCTTTCCAGAGGGGGACTGCTCCAGGGGGAACATACTGACGTGACTCATTGCCTGTCCCTGCAACTAGGGCAGCCTCCCTCCCGCTCCAGGCTGCGCAATAAGGGCAATGCCAGCCACAAACATCAAGGCTACAGAAAGACAAAAAGTTTTTTGGGGAGATCCTAACTTCCCCGTTCACCTTAAACGGCTTTGTCTGAGCTCAGGCAAGAGGTTTAGGTTTAGCAGGCGACGCCAGCGCTTTCTATGTAAAGCCAACCCACACTTGACCTATTTTCTGCTGCTCTGAGCGCACAGTCACAATTTACCTCATTCAAACCCAGCAGCTGCTGGGCTACATCTGAACCAGTTAAGTCAAGCTTGAAGGCACAACCCTGACCCCTCAAACAGAAACAAAGTCGAGATGAGGTCAGGCCTGCTCACACGTGCGCAGAGGCATGTTGCATGGGGAAGAGCAGGACAGCAGTGATGCTCTCCCTACATGCAGAGGCCAGGCAAGACAACAGGGGTAACTAATCCCGTCCCAACAAGGGGCTCTGAAAGCACTGTTCCATCAGGGACTGTTGTTCAGATATTCAGGACCACAAGCATTTAAAATTAGGGGTTACAGGGTTTAACAGCAACAAACATGTTTCTCTAAATAGAAAGTTAAAACTACAGGATGGGGTAAAGATGAGGGCTAAAAATTCAGTAATTTTCCAACTGTCAGTAAACACCTCTCAGGCAAAGCTATCAATTTTTTGATTCCACCACGTTTCCCTCATGACTAATGAATCTCCACACACACACCTCCTCCCTCCTCATTTCACCTGTTCAATAATTTAAGAGTTGACACTGATTTTAAAATTTTAATTATTGGGTTTGAGAATTCGGAGAGCAAGACTGTACACACTTCTCCAAGTCATGATTTCAGGCTTGACAAAGCATCATTGCACCAATTAGCTCAGTTCTGGAAGAGTAACTCAGACCCCTATGAATACCAGAAAATTTCTATTAGAAATAAAAAATACTATCCTATGGAAAATCTATTAAAATTAGAAACACGAACACACAGGGAGCAAAATAATCTGACTTGCAGTCTAATATTCTCCCTGACTTTAGTTCACAAACACAAAGAGAAATTTGCTTTTCTGGAAGACTACCAAGGTCTCAGATGAAAGTGCATGGGTTTTAAGAAGTCAGTTCATTACTCCAATAGCTGTGGCTGAGAATCTAGTCTGGAAAGGCAGAAGAGAAATGAAAGCAACATGCAGAACATGCGTGCAGCAACAAAGCAAGCGGCCACCAATGGATAAGCAAAACCTAACCTGTGCCAGGCAGGTAATATCATAAATTGACCTAAAAACTGCTCTAGTGACTTCTGCAACAATTAATTAATTTAAAATTAGAGATTACTACCAAATAAAAATAGATGACCTTATGCGTATAGGTTATGTCACCCTCACTTTGAGCAGCCATGACAATCTGGGTCAGAAAAGCAAAATCTCCTGGAGTGCCACAGATATCTTTTAGCATCTGATCTAAAGACAACCCCAAACAAGTGGTTCCTACCACCAACCTGGTGGGTGGGCTGTCAGCCTACACTCAGATCACTGAAGTGACCGTCTTTAAGACTTACATTCTCAATGTACAAATGAATGCAAGGGCAAGTAAACAGTACTGCTCCACATTCTCTTCTCACTCGTTTTGACAACACAGCCATACATTTGGTTTTCTTTTTGTTTTGTTTTCCACTGAATCACACTTCCCTCCCCTTCCTCATTGCAGGCTCCATGTATTTATCATCACCATCTCTGCAACAGATAACTTTGTCTCAATTTTGTATTTCGTTTTATCTACTCCCAAGAGAAAAAGGGAGGGAGTACTGGTCCTACACCGCTGAACAACTCTCAGGTCATATGTGGTACCAGAACAAGCCTTTAAGTCCAATCAAGCAGCTCAACACCATTCTGGGAAAAGAAACCTTAAGTTCAGGCATTTCCCTGAAGCACGCAATTAAGAGTGAACTTGATACTAACAAGGAGAGGAGCTAAGTGAGTAGTAGATGGGAGAAAAAGCTTTCATACATTGATATTAAAATTTAAACTGCGACCCAGATACCATGTGAATAGCCTTCAGAAGGTATCCTACTCCCCAAATCATATCAGCTGATGAATAAGCTGTATGGATAGAGGGGTCCTGAAACACAAAGTACATTCTGTTGATCATCAGCTGTCTGACTTGGGAGCTGCTGGAAAAGCAGTCCAAAGCCCCTGAAAACCAAACCAAGAGATCGGTTCTTGCTCAGAAGATTGACCATCTTACAGAAAACACATCTTCCTTGCATCAGGGGGACAGCACAAGTTACTTGTGGCAGCTTGAACCATCAGAGTTGGAAAGCTGTACATCACAGCCACTGATAATGACAAATTGGATAGTTCACCTCTTATCTCACGGTCTTACCTCCATCAGATCTTTTATCAGTTGCATTACTCAGCAACACGGCATTCTCTGACAAGACTACTGGTAACTAAGAGCTTACTGATTAAAAAGCAAAAGTCTCTCAAATCAGATCTGGTGTAAAACACCATCCAATACATGGCAGACTGACAATAGCTCACAAGAATCTGTTAACACCACCTCATAGAAATATGTTCTGGAGTATCTTGCTCTTGTGAAGGACTTTCTGCTCTTCAAGCTGAACCACCATTGCCTTAGATTACCAGCAGTCAACAGAGCTACCTATCCACTTCTGCAAAGATCCTCAAACCTATTTATTAAATAGGAACTCCAGGAACATACACTTTCAATCTCCTTTCCCCGCATAACTCCCAAGGATCATGGGCAAAACACAAATACCTTTCAACAATGAACATCATAACAGTTTGGGGTTTTAGGAGGAAAGAATACATCGGATATCTTCAAAACATCCTTGAAAAACATCTTCAGTGGAGTTTGGTCCACTTAATTACTATTAATTGTTTGTTTTCAAGTGGTTTTCCAGGATTTGTCTGAAAACTTGTTACTTAGTACTGTTTACCAGTGTTGGTGAACATGATGAAAATATGAAGGTAGTTCAGAATAGAACACATTTCTCTCACATTTTAAATGAGTATCACTGTGTTAGCACAGAACTTTTCAAAGTGATTCTCTAACATGGTTTAACGTAGCACCGCACAGAAGCAGTGCATCTGGGTGGGGGAAATCATTAGCACACTTTCTTGCAGAATTTCACTCAGAAGACAACACTTCTCTGGTCTCAGGGATATGGTGCAGACTCTTCAATTGTCTGGCATGGCAGGCAACAGAAAGCCCAGCTCTGTACAAACGTGGAAATGCTGCCTCTGCTCCAAGACAGCACCAGAAGCAACATGGCCATAACTCTGTGCTTTTTTTCTGCTAAGAGCTCTGTTCTGACCTGCTGGTGACATTTTAGGAATTTTCCCTATAAATAACAAGTCTGACCAGCTGGGATGTATATCATATTTGGATTAACAGCACAGCTCTCTGCAACTCCAGAGAAAATAGTAGTTGTGCCTTTTATAGAACAGATAAATAAATGGCCTTGCAAAGACAAAAAGATTAAATTGCTAATCAGAAAACAGGCAGGTTTCAGCTGTGGCTGCTGTAGATTCTGTAGGGTAAACTCAGGAGAGTCACTTCGTATTTAAAAGTGATACAATGCTCATCTACTTCATAATATTTTTCCGTCAATACATCTACTAGCACACAGAAACAAAAATTAAAAACATAAGCCAAGACTGAACTACACCACTTGGCAGTCTTTGGAACCCTGTCAAGCACCACCAGCCCTTATGCATCCTGAAATATGCTTCAACTTGATTTTACCTGTTGTATACTAAGAGTAGCGTGCAGCGGTGGTAAGGAAGTAGCAAAAGGAAAGAAAACATTCACAGTGGATAAAAGCCCATCCTCTATAGTTGAAATATAATTTCTCAACTCTATGCTTAAAATTCACTACTACCATTATAAAACATTATTGTGCTTCAAACCCACTTGCTCATCAGAAACATGCCAAAATACTAATCTCAGTAATGCTGGCAGACACATACAAGAGGTGAATGCAGGGGGAAAAAAAACTCCAGGAACAGTTAATTTAAATTCTATTCAAAAGACAGTAAATGTTTTCTAGAATGAAGAGTGGGATCAGTATTTACAAACAATGGTAGTAGTAAAAAGCCCACACTTCAGAACCATATTTAATTCTGCAGTATGGCATCAAAAAGAAATTAAGTTTGATATGGAAATGCACACTGTACAGCAAGCCCTGAACAACACAACAAATACTGCACTTTGTTTTATTAGCAAAGTCATTTCAGTGTCTAAGAAAAAGTAAAATTCACACTTAACTAAAAACAAAACAAAAACAAAAAAACCCCACCACACACACACAAAAAAAACCCAAACAAAAAAACAACCCAAAACAAAACAACCCCAACCAAATACATACCACCCATCCCAAAGAACAACCCTCAGGTTTGTGTAAGATTATTTGAGTTTCTCCCCACATCTCTGGCCTAGACAAGGAATTCTACATATACACTTTGAACTACTACAGCTCTCAACTTCTACTAGCTGCAGCTTGATGAAGGCTAGGGAGCACTTCTCATGAAGCACTATCCCTATCCTACAAATTAGTAGTTCTGTTAGGGGCTAAAAACAAACTTTACAGGGTATCAGACCTGCACAAAGTGATGTATCACACAAATAAAAGCAAACAACACCATGAGCACTTTATCAAACAAGCTATTGTGTTTATTATCTCAAGCTAAAGCTTAATTCTGCTAACATTTCCATGACACTGTCTCCCTTCTATTTATGAGTCCAGGAAGGTATACTTCTATCCCTCCCTGGGTAAGCGCTCCCAGGCTATGACTGCAGGATTTTACCCTCATTCACACTTCAGGGTCCCCAGAACACTGAAGGATTCCCAGCCCTAACATATAACAACTACGCAGGACAGCAAGAGCATGGCAGCAAAGCATCATCCAGTTATAAAGTGAAACAGACTTCTCTAGGAGCTGAATTTTTATCCGGATTATGAAAACAGTGTTGGTCAAGAACATCATGTAAGGAAAAACACTTTAAGTTTTCTTTTTTAATAGCAAGTGTGGAAACTGGAAATACTGAGGATACAAAACATAAAGTGTCCTTCTCTTACTACTATTGTTTTCCTTGGGCTTTTATAGGTGAAAAATGATCATTTCTGATCAAACACAGGAAGCTCCATACCCAGAAACACTGGGTGGATTTGTAAATTCAGTAATCCAAATACTACTTTTGAGAAGTACTAAGATACTCCAGTAAAACGACTTGATTTGCACCTTCAAAGAATCAGCAAGTTTTGTTACATTTGTCCTGTTTTCACGTTCTAACTATTATTAATTTAATTCTACTCAAGGAGGTAACATAGTAAGTCAAGCCGTTTAACTAATTGTGATTTCTGAAAAACTGTAGGAAAAGTAGAGAAACTTGTTTTAAGACAGGGGAAGAAAACCTGTTTTCCCATGTAGCAACCTCAGCTTATCCCAAGGACCTCAAAATTTTTCCCCTTTCTTTCCCACAGCCTTCAGCAGCTCCACCTGAACTCCCTCCCACTACCTGGAGGAGTCACACCATCTGCAGCAGCTATGCCACCCACCTGCTGACTGATGGTTTCCCCTATAAACTGCTGACTTCCCTAAGGCTTGGCAGATCTGGAAGAACTCCACTCCTGTGCCAAGCCTCACTTAGAGAGACAAAAAAGTGACTCAAGCCCTTATTTCTTAAGAAATCGAGGTAAAACAGAAAGGTACAATTTTATTCCATCGATTTTTAAAATAAAGACAGATGAAGTCCTCAGGGAAGCAGCTTTGTTTCAAAAGGAGGCACAAATACAGACTTAGGAGAGGAAACGTACATCTCCATGATGGAGAGGATCCAATTCCTCCTCCCTCATTCCTCACTCTTCACAAGTGCTCTGATAAAACTCTTCTGTCCCACACGTGTAACCTGGAGAGAGGACTGGTATGAGTCATCTGACCCACTTCTAGCTGGAGGCAGCCTTTTGCTTCCTCTCACACTGGAGCTGTACATTTACACACAGAGGTGTCAGTGACAGCAGTTTAGACCATCGCTCTATGATGCTGCCAGAGAAGCAAAGATGGACTATTTATGGGTGGTCCAGACACCAGAGACATGGGAAAGAATAGAGCTGGCTCTTAAACACCATGCTGAGAAGAGTTAAAGATGCAGAAAGCTGTGTGCATCTCTGTCAACAGTGGAGGAAATGGAAGTGGAACACACGAAGGCCCTGCTCACCAGCTGGCTGGCACAGTGAGTTCCCAAGCTCAATCTCAAAAGGTGGGACCAGCTCAAAAGCTTCTGCTCACATGGTAAGTGAAGGTACCATCTTATGGGAAAAGCAATTTTCAATTACGGCAGTTATCTTTAAGGATGAAGTTTAAAGGTCTGAGAGGTGAGTGTGCATATGACTATGGGGTGCTTAAAATACAGACTGAAGTATTATTTTATCCCTGTTTCACTATGTTCAAAAAAACTTTTATCTGTGCACCATTGCTACACAACTGGCTTCCTCTTATGGGCAAACATCTCTCAAGACCATCACGGTCTGAAACATCCAATGTCTGCCCACAATAAATGGGAAGAGCATCAGAGCTGCACAAGTAAGCTCTGATTTTTACCCAAATCTTACTTCATAGTATATAGAACTTGAGTTTCTAATAGGTCAAGAAATATTAGCCCATTTCATGATTATTATCTCAAGAATCCTAAAGGTGTATTAGACATGTGACCTATTAGTTCTCAGATGTGCAATGCACATTTAGAAAAAGGGCAAAGTACACAGGTCTATCACTGTGCATGCCACACCTCCCACAGGGAACTTCTGAGTGCTCGATCTTTGTATCTGCAACCTTCAGCACAGAGGCAGACCTTATCATCTTTGAAACGCTAAGGAAACCAGACTTGTCTTAAAAAAAAACTGTTCTGAAAGAATATGAGACTCAAATAGAGACTCTACCACAGAGGAGGAATGAAATGTTCCTGATTCATTCTTAGCAAAGTTTTTTTTTTCCCTTAACTTGATATGCAGCAGGACTTTTGAAGACTGTGTCCCCACCCATTTCCTTCCTCGAGTGGTGAAATACCATCTTTGCAGGAAGTTTAATGATTATGAAGGAACCTAATTTGAATTCTTTGCCCTGTCTCAGCTGCACCTTTGTTCCAGTGTTGCACGCTCACAAATCCTTTGGAATTACATTATAGCACACATGACATCCATGTGTACATATCAGGTATATATTTGAAAATATATAATCTATCAGGCACCCTACACTGCCTGATCCAGACACATACCTGAAATGCACTGACTGCTTAGCCAAAGCAGAGTCTTTTCCAGATCTTCCCATAAGTTACAGAAAAACATGCTATAAAACACGTTTTGTTGCTCTTTATGTGCTTGTCCAAAGTATAATGCAACTGACTCCAGCCACTTTGTCCAGCAACAGCAGAATCGCACACTTCAGCCCAACAGTGCCCGTGATGGGCACTGTCAAACACAACGATGAGGACACACACACCATATGCTGAGGTTTAATGCTTCACATCCCCATTCACAGTCCCTCAAGTAAACTTAGATTGTTAATTTATGGCAAGATTATCTTTGCTTGCGAGAAGTATCACAATGAACAGACATAGAGCTGTACAAGTACCTTAGTATTACAGGAAACCATTTCAATTCTTGTATTCTCTACACTTCTGTTTGTGTAGGTTTACTGCAGTTTTGTCTAAAGTATCTTAAAAACAAATGTACTTGAAAGTGTGCATATTTTCTAGCTATAGCAAAAGCCACTATTTGTCAATTTTTACTAAATTAAAAAAAAAAAAAATCAACATGATGCATTGTAAATGCAAACTAGGAAAACACGAAGGACCTGACATACACATCGCATTTCAAGACAACAGTTTCTACAGATACTAGTTTGACATTGGCATTGCTGCCATTCACTGAGACTTTGGCTGGAGAGTTGGGTAGGGAGAGATTTAACAAAATTCAACAAGAACAAGTGTTGAGTCTTGCACCTGGGAAAGACCAACCCCATGGATATATTTGGAACTGACCTGTTGGACAGCACTGAAGGGGAAGGGGATCTGCTGGTCTCAGCAGATGAAAGGTTGACCACGAGCCAACAATTGTGCACTGGTGGCCAAGAAGGCCAATGCCATTCTGGGATGTATTAGAAGGGCTGTGGTTAGTATGTCAAGAGAGGTTCTCCTCTCCCTCTGCTCTGCCCTGGCAAAGCCACATCTGGAATATTGTGTCCAGTTCTGGGCCCCTCAGTTCAGGAAGGACCTCAGAGAACTGCTTGAGAGAGTCCAGCACAGAGCCACAGAAATGATTAAGGGAATGGAACATCTTTCTTATGAGAAGAGACTGAGGGAACTGGCTCTCTTCGGCTTGGAGAAGAGTAGACCAAGGGGTGACCTCATTAATGTTTATAAAGATGTAAAGGGTGAGTGCCACAAGGATGGAGTCAGACTCCTCTCAACGATGCCCAATGACAGAACAAGAGGCCATTGGAAGTTGAGGCAGCAGAGGAATTTCAATGTAAACATGAGAAAAAGTAAGGGTGACAGAACACTGGAACAGGCGGCTGGCGTTGTGGAGTCTCCCTGTCTGGAGATATTCAAAACCCACCTGGATGGGTTCCTGTGTGATTTGGTATAGGTGATCCTGCTCTGGCAGGGGGGTTGAACTAGATGATCTTTCAAGGTCACTTCCAACTCCTAACATTCTGTGATAGAAAATGCCTATTTTATGTCTATCACTTCCTGCAAAGGAACAGAGTTTTCATGTCACTGCTAAGCAAAGTACCAGAGCAAACGTCCGTATCTGCTTTCTCCTCAAGATCTCGTCACCACCATAAAAAGAGCTACATGACTAAATGGTCCGACCATCCCAGATTAATGAATGAGTCACTCTCACTGACACACAAGTTTCACTTAGAGACTAACACCATTTGTATCCTCTACGAAGCAGCAGAGATAAAAGCCACCGGAAATAAGTTGTAGGTTGGTATTTAAAGCACCAGACATACCAACCACAGTGAATTTTTAGGGAGAAGGGCAGGAGTCACAGCAGTGCACATGTAAGAGAAAAGAAGTTTGGGGAATCTCTTAACAATTGAAACATATTTATTTATGCAAAGAAAAGACATGGCATGGGAATCTATGGTTCATGATTCCTCAGCAAGTCCTGCCAAAGTCTCTTGTCTCTCGTTCTGAAAAAACACTTCTGGTAACAACAGTAATTTAGCTCTTTGCCTACTCAAACTTGGTTTTTCCTGTCAAGACTTGGATGCCAAGTGTGCTGTTTCCTTTTCCTTGAGTAGCTGTCACCCTTAAACTGGACAGCAGCACCTTATTCATACAGCCCTTTAGACCAAGAGTTATATTAAACAGCACTGCTTTTTTTAATTCAGAACTAATTTGAGCAGAATCCATACCAAATACTCATCTGCTGTTCATTAATAATATCAGCAGTACACACAATGATGGGGAAAATTACTCAGTAGTTAAGAATTGTATCTGAACTGAAATGGAGGCCTTCCCACACAGATTCAAACTCTGTTTGTTTTGGCAGGAAGGTATTGGAATTTTAGGCACCAACAGCAAAATGCAATAAAGAAGTGTTTAGATCACCATGCTCTCTAAGGACTTGATCTTGAAAATGTGCAGCCATTAGAGCTTAAACCAAAAACTAAAAACAATTAGCAAGGCTCAAAGTTAACTCGTCTCTGAAAAAATGGTCCCTCGGTTCTGTCTTCTGCTCAAGAAGAGGTTAACAGTGTTCCAGACAAAGCAAGAGAGCAAAAAGGCCATTTCTTCCTTCATTTTAGAAACCAAGATTTTCACAGGAAGTTTAACAAAGATTTCCCTAGGCAAAGAAAAGGAATGCCTTCCAGAAAAACGTACAAGTTAAAACTACCTTATATGAAGGGACTGAAGGCTAGGAATGCGATTTCCAAGACTGACAAAAAATAACAAGAATAGCAAATGAATTGAGACAATCTTTCCATTTCAGGTACCTTTCAGGAAAAAAAAAAAGTGTCATAATGATGCAGTTCATGTTTATAGTACAATGCCGGTACATAATTCAGTTAAAACATCTTTTTTAGTTGTTTTGATTCTCTTAAAGACATTCTTGTTCAGTACAGCTTTTATATGCACAATCAACTTGTGAAATTTGGCCATGAGAAACTGCAACCCAGCAGACATGCCTACGAAATTGCTTTCTAAGATGTCTTAGAAACACTCAAATAAATACATCTTTGCAACAGTCATCAGTGAGCTCAATATTATTTTGTGTTTCTACATCAGATATCTGAGCAATACCCAATTAAGATGTAAATTTTGGCTTTGTATTTAAAAGGATTCTCCATCAGCAACTTTCTTCTAATGTTAAAATAAACAGACAATTTAGGTACCTCTTGTCACCAAACAAATAATACAGGTGAGCATCCTCCATTTCAGACTTCAGTAGGTAGCTGTTTGCTCCCTGAGAGGGGGAAACAACCTGACCAGTTGCCCTCTGTGTGTCAAAACATGGAGGCCAAGAGTTAGGGAGCTTTAACCTGGAAAAATTTTTCAAAAGCTACTGCTTTGTACCAATTTTTCGTCAGCACCTTTAAAAATGAAGTTGCTAATACTGTTAATTATAGTACTATTTAACAAAATACTATAAAGCCAGCTATTCATATTTCATAAACGACATCTTAAATTTGTATGCATCTTCCCAAAGTGAGGTGCTTCTGTGTCTGATACTGTACCAGTAAATACTTCAAATTAAGAACCTAAAATGCATACAACATCACTGTTACTGCCAGCCAGACCTGGCAGTAGAACTGCTTTGCTAAAGGCAGTCCTCCTCATATATTAAATTTATTTTGCTCAGGTCATCCTGTAAGAAATGATCCACTGCCAAAAAAAGATCGATTACTGTTACTGGAACGAACATTATCGGAGACACGATCTCGACAGATTTCAGGAAAGGACAGGCACTAGCACAAGTTATTTGCTTTGTAAAATGAATCTGGAAGATTGCGGCTGGACTCTCAGGGTGAATTTACACTTCAGAGCTCAGCTGATTTAAGAGCTCACTGCTGCCAAAGGAGGATATCCCACTCTGCGTTGCGTCATCCTGACCCCCTCCCTGGAGAAGTCACAGTGCTCACTGCACCCTGGGCTAATCCAACTCAGCTCACTAACATCATAGGCTTCCCCCTCCCCCCTCACTTTTGAAAAATCAAGGTTGTACTGATTTGGAAGGCTGAAGGCACTAGCGCAGGGAATGTGCTCTGCGGCAGAGCCAAGCTGTTCAAGCAGCTCGTCACAACGTGTAACCTCACCCTGATGAGAGGCACTGAACTCATTTAGCTCCCCCACCACAGATACACAAAAGCACCACCTCTTCCATGAACTGAATCTCCCTCTCCCCAGGATTCTCTCTCAGTTCCTTCTCTTTTTTTCTAGCTCTATATTTGGTACTGAGAAGAAAAAAAAACAATCTATCTTGGTGAAGCAAGAGGGAAGAAGGGGTGTCAGGACAAAATTACATAGCATTTATTCAGGGCCATCTGTTATTCCAAGTCTCAAAGTACTATTTCTGTACCACTGCAGTGTACCAGCCCCGTCGTAAGACAGAACTGATGGCTACTCTAACTGCAATCGGTTCAACACAAGTATCAAATGTTTTCTTATCTGTCATGGGGGGAAACAATCATTGTTTCTCTTGTCTTTTAAATACATTAATGTTTTGCTACTGTATGAAGGCAGCATTAAAAGCAATGATACTTGAAATTTTAGCAAGCTTAGAAACAACAGCAAGAGAAAGTATTGTTTTTATTTTCTTTTAAAAAAAGATAACATTTTCTGCTATTCATTATCAAAAAAAAAAAACACAAACCACCAACAAAACAACCAACCCTGAGTTGGGCATCACCGTAGTACTGCAAAGACCTAGAAATGAAAACCCAGCTTCGGAGGGACAGATACTATCCTTCGCCTGCTCTACAATTAATAGTAGACAACCTTTCAAGGTATTTAATTCAAGATGGTTCAATATCAGTTGCATAGTAGGTCCTTGACATCAGATTAGGTTCCCTAGAGTCAGACGCAGTACCCAATATTTCACAAGATAAGGACTAATCTCTGTTAGCAATCAATAGGAATCTCTTCCTGCAACACAGAACTTGACTGTAAAATGCACTTAGTAACACAAATATAGAATTTAAACTAAGTGAACAGTACTTAGAAACTAAGAAAAATTTCTTACCTGATAGGGCTGAAAGGCACTATCTTCAGTTACAAAATCCAGCTGTTTGTCCACAAGGAATTCTACTGCAGTAATTGAATTGTATACACTTTTTCCAACCAAAGGCTTGAATATCTGTTGGGGAAGAAAAAAAAAAAAAAAAAAAGAAACAAACCAAAATTAACCAATTAAAAAAGCTCCCTACATGAAGACCCCAGGACTGTATAAACACTGACATAATTCTTCCATCAAAGTCAGAACAGAGTAACAATTACGAATCATACAAGAAATGTGGATTTTGTGGTCTTTTTCCTTTGTGCTGTTGGTGGAAAACCAACTAGAAAAGGAAACTACACCATACATTCTTCCTTTCCCTCATTGTGCTTCAGCAAGAGTGTTTATATCAGAAGCTCGAAATACAGGAGCACGATTTTATCTTAAACATACAGCTTAGCAGGCAGATCCTCTCCTGCCTGCAGAACCAACTAGCGCAGTGGCAATTACACTAAGGACACTGAAGTGGAAACGGACTGCAGACGTGAAAATGCTCCCCCCCCTTCCTGTTCTGAAATCGTTCACCTTGCCTCGAGTCAACCATCTCATTTCCCTGCCCGTCTCTGCAACTGCTCTGGCTCTGCTGCCTGCCGCCCCCGCAGCCGCCCCTCCCTGCAGCAACCGGCTGCTCCGGCGCAGCGGCTTCCAGGGCGGCAGCGCCCGATCCCGGGGCTTCTGCAGGGGGCCGGCAGCTTTCCTGCTTCCTCCCACGTGCTGGGGAGGCGGCGAGGGGCCCGACTCGGGACGAAGCAGGAAACCTGCCGGCCCCAGTGCAAAAGCCAGGCTTGCAGACAGGGGAGTTGACACTAACAGGCTCCTCGATGCCACTCATAGCCTTTGCCCAGAACATCCTGCCTCCTCCAGGCGCAGTGGGATGTGACAGGCAAGGGAGGACGGAGTCAGGACTCCCCCGAAAGGGGATGAGCTGGCGGCCTCCTTCCCTGCTGGCTGGGTTTCCTGGAACAGAAGGGCAAGGAGAGCGTGACTGCGCGGGGATGTACCGAGAGAGGATGAGTCAGGTGAAAGGAAATCCCAGCGGATGGAGGGGAGAGAAGACAGACGGAAAAAGCATGGGTGAACAAAAGAACCGACCAGTAGAAAGCACATGCCGGATACAAGGGGAAAAAAAACATGGAGGAACAGGCGGGGAAAAAAAAAATTTAAAAAAAAAAAAAATAGAGAGAGGGAAAAGTTATCTATCCTACAGAACAAAAAACCCAAGCAGAGCAATGATGCTAGCTAGCCCTTGAGACTGATTCTAAATTTAGAATGCAGGAAGAAAAGACAAAGACGAGAAACAAGGGCAGGTCAAACCACATGAAGCGGTCGTGCAAATGCTGCACCAATACCTGTAAGACTCTGCTATCACAACAGAACATCACAAGCTCACATGCAGTATCCCGCAGCAACAGACCCCAAGTACTTACAAGGGGAGGGCAGGCTCACTGACACTCATTCACAGATGGGGAAACTAAAGCGTGAAGCCATCTAAGCAGGGCAGCAGCAGAGTTAGTGCCCTGCCCTCACCCAGTCTGCAGGCAGCTCCTAAGAGATGCACTCAAGGTTTTATCAGTCTTCCTTACCTACTTTACAAAGGTGTTGCCTTGCGATTAGGCTAAATATAACTCAAGTCTCTCTGGAGCTTCAGCTTTAGCACTCACGGAACAAACGAAAGAATACTTCAAAGGCAACACACAATACTTTCTAATAAATATATCCAACTCGACAAAGTTTCTGATTTAACACACAGCATTCTTGTTTCCATTTTATTTAAGGTTTCACTTCAGCTGCCACTCTTTCTCACACAGGCAATTAAAAAAAAAAACCAAACAAACCACAACCCTGTCAGCCATCTCAACCACAAGATAACCAGATGAAAGGGTTAAAGGGATAGGAGAACATGATATGCTAACTACAGAGTCTGAATAGTAAATAATTATTTAACCTCTAATAGTTAAGAAAGGGCCTTTGCTCTTGCATCAGTTTTCTATAATGGCTTGAAGGGTGGAGTTCACATCATGAGATTGCAGAGCATTGAGTATATAAGCAGACAAACTTTTCTTTGAAAAAAGTCAACCTTGTAGTCTCTCAGTTCTAAATTCACCCCTGCATCTTCACATAGACTGTTCTACTTTTTCCACGCAGTCTTCTTTCTAACTTTCTGTGTTGCTATTCAAGTCAACAAACAACAGGACATGCCACATTATTAGTTGAAATGAAATCATGTGGAATGCGGCTTACAGTTACCATTCAGGATTCAGACAACATTACAGATTAAGGTACATGTGAGCCACTGGTTTATCTTACTGCTGGTAATAAAAGCACTGGTTGCAAATATAGATCTGTGAACGCAATTATTCTGAGAAACATACGTAATACCTTTTTACTTGCTTTCATAGATCTAAGCCTCTAGACAGGCTGACACCCCCAAAATACGTATGTGGAGGATGCAGGCTATCCCACAAGCACAGGGGAAAAATATGTAAATAAATAAAGCAATAACTACACCATGTCACACACGTCCTCATAGGCAGATGGCTACTCAACTGCACAGAACTCCTGATTTTTCAGACGCCATTAGAAAACAGTCCCACTATCAAAGAACAACAAAACTCCACCCTTTAATAAAAGCAGGCCTGCTTGCGAAAGCAAAGTCCAGGCTCCATCATCTCCAGAAGATAGGCAGGCCACCAAGGAGATATCCAAACTAGTACAGGTTAGGGATTTGAAAATCTTGAAATAGAAGACATGACCCAGCTTCACACCACGCACTGCATATGCATAGAGAAACATAGGCTAAGAGCACAGCAGGCAAAAGTAAGCTACTAGAGACAAACATATGAGACATGGAATGATGTGAAAATACAGGCAAAGAAGGTCCAACAAGCTCCTTGCAGACTTTCAGAGGAAGATGCTCTCCGTTTCCCAAGTGGAAGACAACTCAAGAGAGGATCAGGCCTAATGGCTGAAACCAGAAAAAACAGTCTCTTCAAACAAAAATCTCCCTTTCAAACTTGCATAAAGCTTCCTCTTACCTATATTAACCCAATTCCCTGAAGACCACAATTAAACAAAGGACTCAAACACTCAATTTTAAGTAACATCTCACTTCATTCTTCTAAACGGTTGCTTGAAATAAAAAAATAACACTTTTTCCCCCCCATCGAATTTCCCCCATCAAGTACACACATACTTTGGTTCCTTTCCTACCAAGTTCACTGGTACTTAATAAATATATTTTTTACTCTGCCCCTTCCCTTCTTCCCATGATTCTACCCTAGATCATACAAGAACCTGCTTAAAGATAACATGTAGTACAGCTCTAAAACTGTGGAAAAAACGTTGGGTTTAGACCTTCTACAAATCCAAACAAATTCTCAGACAATTAAGTGCCATCACTTCACATGAAACAATTTAAGAACTATTTGATGTCACTCATTAAATACGAACATAACCGATTCCTTGCAAGCTATTTTTTCTAATTTCCAGTAACACAACTCACCTATTTATCGTTTCAAAACCCCCACAGCAACCACAGGCCCTCATCTCCCAAGGATACAGCCCTGAAGGAGTACACAGTACATTTTTTTTATCTCTGCCTAATGCAGTTAAGCAGCTGGAAACACGGTAAGCCGCCCGCCCCATGTGAGCAGGCAGTTCCCTGGCACCGGCCATGGCCCCGGGAGCCGTTGACGCCCGGCTGCTGCAGCCCCGGCAGTGCCAGGCTGTGACAGCCAAGCTCACTGCAGCAGACGCTCGGGTTACAGCAGAGCTCGCAGCTGCCGCCTGGCTCATCCCGCACGTATCACCTCCTCCTCCCCGCCTCGCCGGAGCCTGCAGCCAGCTCCCAGCACCGCAAACACCGATCCTCCTCTGCACGCGTACTGCATCGGCCTTTTGAGGGCTTTCCAAATTCCTTTAAAAGAGCTAATACCGCAAAGACCCTTAAAAACACTGAAAAAGCTAAAAAAAAAAAAACATTCAGGCCAACTATTCCTAAAATAAAACCTGTATCACTTCACAGTTTTGGTCTTTAAACCACAAAAGCCGAGAAGATCATGTAAACGGTACGTGCAAACTTTTCCACACATTGTTCTTGAGCTCTACTTGTTTAGTCTGCAATAGCGCAAACATTAGCACCTCTTCGCTATGATGCTTAATCGCTCGAAGAGCTATAGCTCTCCTCCATGTTTGTTACCATGGTTTACACTCAAAGGCAGAATTACCGAGCAGAAAACAGAGAAAAATAAATAGGGCAGATCTGACCTAAAACCCGAGCACTGCCTTTTTTCACTTGCGGACTGCTCTTCCTGCACTCCCCGCGGCAGGGCCTGTCTCCAGCAACGGCGCTGTTCCAGCCGGAACTCCCTCAGTCCTTCCCCGGCGGGGGTGCCGAATCCCGCTGGCAGAAGGAAGTCACCGGCGCAGCACAGACACGACGCTGGCCGGGTCTCCTCCCCGGCAGAGCGGTGGCGGGGGGGTGCAGTACAGCAGTGCGCATACTGCTGCAACGAATACCGGCAGTTGGCTATAACGGGGGAAGTACTAACGCCTGTAGAACGAGAACTGGCCGTCCAGTAACCGGCATTAACGGCAGGAATTTAGACAGGCCAACAAAATCGCAAAGGAGAAAAAAAACCCAGCAAAGCCAAACCAAACAAACAAAAGCCCAACCCCCAAAAAACACCAAAAATAACAACTTAACGTAACCAGTTTCTTAAATTACGTTTTCGGAAGGGCGCCGGCCGCCCCTGCACGGCTCCTCGGGGCAGACAGATGGTCGATACCCCCGGCCTGCGCTCCCTACCGCCGCTCCATGCACAAAGCCGCCGCCGGCCGCGTGCCGTACCGCGCCGCCCCCGTGCCACCTCCGCGCTCCCCCGCGCCCGCAGCAGCCCGCTCGTCACGTGCGCCTCTCCGCACAGCGCGGGGCCGGGGGAGGAAGCGGGGGGGGACGACACACACACACACACACACGGCAGTCCCGCTCCCCCCCCACCACCTTGGAGGACAAACAAAAGGCGTCCGAGCGCCCCTTAGAAAGTTAAAATGTCCGCATGGGAGGGGGCGTCCCGCGGGGGAAGCCGCTGAGGCGCGCCCACGCTCCCTCCACCCCCCACTCTCGAGTCATGGCGACGGATTTTCACTTCCGGACCGCAGTCGATTCCCAACCCCTCAGCCATCGGTACGCACCTCGCTCAGCGACCCTCGGCCGAGTCCGCGGGACCTCCGCACCCGCCGCCGCCTTTGAACTCACAAGGAAAATGGTTCTCGCCGCGCCGCTTCCGGGTCGGTCCGGGCGGCCGCGCCGGGGGCGGGGACGGCAAGACTGAGGAAGAAGGCGACGACAAGGAGAAGGAGGAGGGCTCGCTGCCTGCCCTTTGTGGGGCTGGCGCGGGCTAGCGCGCAGCTGCGGCCGCCGCGGAGGCCTCGGCGCGTCCTCGCTGCTGGGTCATGGCGCGCTGCCGCTGAAGCTTACATAAGGGCGGGCGCGCGGTGCGCGGGGCCGGCCATGGCGGCGCTCCGCCGGGCCGGGGAGGAGGCGGGACGCGCCCAGGCGAGCCGAGCCGGGACGCCGGGAACCGAACGAAGGGACCACGCCGGAGGGAAAGGGCGGCGCTCGGTAGGCGCGACCCGCGGGGGCGGAGAACCGTCCACGTCCCTCGGGGGCGGGGCTGCGGGCCACGTGTGGCGGCGGCCGGGGATGGGGGCCGGAGTTCCCCGCTGCCCTGCAGGGCTGCCCTGCTGGGGGCAGCGGCTGCTCCGCCCGGCCTGCGCCATACGTCGGGACCTAACAAATCTGAGACTCAAGTCTATGGCCCGAGTCCTTCGTCCTCCCGAGTAGGCTGCACGGGCCCAGGGCTGTCCCTTGAGAGCCTGTCCCTGTCCCTTCCTNGGGCGGGGAGGGCATGAGTTCAGTGCCTGATTTCGGTCCCGGAGCCACGGAAAGAGTGGAGCGACCCGATCCGCAAGGCGTAGGAGTGGCCGGGAGCCCTGGGCTGCTCCGCTTCCCGCAGCACGCAAAAGGGCTGGTCATCCCAAAGCCCTTCACTGACAGCATGCTTTGCTGGGATCGGCAAATATTTACGGCCCATTAATTGATCCAAAACGTTCTCAAGCACAATTTTCAGCATGCAACTTATTGTCTCCATCATGACAAAAAAAAATCCCACACCAACACAAAAGAACCCCAAACAAGCAAAAACATAAACCACATTTTTCCCACTGGTGAACCTCAGTTAATAGCACTAACCCACTTGTTTACAAGTTTACGTAACATCAATTCACCTAATAGTCCAGGGGGGGAAAAGTGCACTATCTAATGCGAGCATGATTTCCAAACAGGAATTTAGCAATGAAGTCTGTAACACATTCCTTGAGTTTAGCTTACATGTAGAAGGATGGATAGAAGAGTAAAGAGGGAGAGGTGGGGTAATCATGAAGGAGGTTGTGATAGAGGCATTTATTTCCTCTGAACCCTATAAACATAAACAGCTGTAAATTTTTTTTTAATTTATGAAAAAAAAATATAAAGCCTGTAGTTTGCCCAAAAAAGTGTAAGAATAATGGGAAATCAATGGATGGCTACCTCTGTTCTCATCTTGAATTATTACAAGTGATGTAAGCTTCAAGGTGTACTGAAATGCTATAAAATACTGAGCTCTGAAATAATAAAATATAGCTGAAAATTGAAGTTGGACAGGAAGGCTCTCTACCCACCACAAACTTCTTTTTCTCCAGTAACTGGACTTTTGCCACCAGTTTGTGACACTGCACAGACACAAACAAGGCAGGAACCAGAGTACCTGTTCATGGTTTTTGTACTCCACCCAGCCTCCACTCAAACTATGTAACTGCAAAACTGGATTTTGTTTCAAAGGAACATTAGCAGAGGTGGTTTATTCTGTTGATTTTGTCTTTTGAGTGGTCTTCCAGCCCAGCAACCCTGAGGCAGATGAGCAGCCTTATATGGCAGCAAGGCTGCCCTAAGCAGCCTCCATCTATTCCTGACGACCCAGCTGGACAGTTGCTCCTCTGTTCTCAGGCACTCATGCACATAGCCCCTCACCAGATCTGCTTGCTGTCAAAGCCAGTCAAAGAGCGACCTCGTACAGCCACCTGAGCATGGGGCTTACTAACTTAACTCCCTCTGCTCCCTCAGAGCACACCTCCTGCATGGCAGGCTTGCACTTCCTCATATCCAGACAAGACACAAAAAACCCCAAAATGTTAGAGACACCATTTTGACACAATTTCTTTCCAATCCCTTCTTTTCCACCCTACCACTCCCACAGTAGGTGGGAGTAATGCTTCAGCCACTTTCACCAGTGATGAGATGGGACAGGTCACGCAGTTTGCAGAGACTAAAATGTATCTTTATTCCATGCCATTGCACCATCTTTGCACCTTTGATGCAGAAGCATGCCCATTCTCTGCCACCAAACAGAAACAGGGTAGCATCTCAGATGAGCAGAGGAATCTTTCAGACTACATTCTTCAGAGGCCTCACTACCTCTAAAAAAAAAAAAATACCAAAAGTTCACCTATCAGCAATAGCTCACGCAACGAATTATCCTGAGATCAGACTCTGCCAAGCAGTCAAGAAATAAAGTTTTTTTTTCCAGTTTCAGTTCTGTACTTCAAGTTAACTTTCAAAGCACATTTTAGGTTACCTTCAGGTAGTACTGAACATCCTCAAGGTCATACTACTTGCTACCACCAAACTCATACCTCTCCCATATTGTTTCACAGCTTTGTTTTATCATTTCTTTCTAGTAAGAGACCAAACACTATTAGTTATTTCAGGAAGGGCAAGCAAATGAATTATGCCTATTATAGAGAGCAACATACTTCATGTTACTACTAAACTAACGGTGCTGCAATAGCTGTATGGTATGCAGCACAACTGTCAAAGCAAGTAGTCTTTAATATCCAAGACAGACACTGTTAAAATACAAATCACAAGACTGTCTGGAGGACAGGCAAGTTTGCCCATTTGGACAAAGCTTTATTAATAGACTGCAACTTAGTAACAAAGAATATTAATACCGAGTACACCACTGCTTTTTCATTACCCCAGAGAAATTTTGCTGAAAGTTCTCAAGTGGCACCAGTGACGTGTGGAACACTGACCCTACAATTCTGTTTCCAAGAGTTTCACATAAAAACAATCTCAGTAAAAGTCTAAGTAGGAAAACACCTTTTGAGAATATTAAAATAATAATGACGTTGCTACTGGTGCAATTGCTAATGTTACATATGCTATGGCAACATGACACAACGTTTACATGTTACTAAATTTACCTCAGAATTTGGGTGTGTATTCTTAACACAGATTTGCACTGACACTGATTTTTAAGCAAGAATTTAAAAAAAAAAA
>WBNM01028372.1:129414-156791 GCA_013399055.1 Ramphastos sulfuratus
GTAGTGTCTTAGGAGTCCCAAGAGGCTGTGGAAAGTCTTCCTATCCAAGCCTAGTTATGACATTTGCAAAACACTATACTTTAGAGTGGCTCATTTAAGAGTCACATTATTTTAGCGCTGTTTCCAACTACTGTTTGGTCTTCCTCACAATCGGAGCCGAACTCTGCCAAACAAGCCATGCTATGAGCTTGCAGAACAGAGTTGCCTTTGTTCTTTGGCACTGCCAGTCCCCTATGGAATCAGGCAGCACACTGAACTGCACTCCGCAAACAATCCCTGACCTTCAATTACTGTCTTGGCTCGCTGCCACAGGATACATGTATTACTGGCAACACAGTATGCCCTATTTTACAGATAATCGCTAGAACTACAGATAATCATGAAAAACGACGGAAAAACGCAAACATTCCCTTCCTAAAATCACAGTCCTTACTTCAACTATAGCGATGAGTTGCCCCGGTGCGCCGCAGCAGCACAGCCCCAGCTCACGCCCAGGCCGTGCATGTGGGGATGGCAGTGCTGCAGGGTTTGTATTTTTAGAGACAGCAGGAACAATTCCAGGTGGCCAATGGCTTCACTTTCCTCTGCTGGAGAGCTCGGGCTGGGTTTTGTTTGCTTTGTGGAGGAAACCAGGCCTGGTTCTGCTGGCACGATTTCGCAAGAGCTGCTCTTTTTCACCTTCCCCCCGTTAAAGCCTTGGCAGGTTGCCAACCTCAGCGCCCCGAAGCCGGGACGTAAACTGGGCAGACTGTGGCCGGGCACTGCAGGAGGAGGCGGCGGGAGGGCAGCGCCGTTCCCCGTGGCCCCTTTGTCGCCGAGGCCGGAGCCGGCAGCAGCTGCAGCCCTTGTATTTGGACGCTGGCCGGCAGCCAGCGCCCGGCCGTGAGTCACTGCCCTTCTGGGAGTCTGCCAGCAGCACACCCGGGCAGCGGGGAACGAGAGCACGGTGGTGCAGGGGACCTGCTGCGGTGCCCGGTTCCTCTCGGCATGGCCGAAATCCCAAGAGCTGCAACCACGCTCCTGCCCTGAACCTCACCCGAGAAACCTATGTCCGCCATGCTGCTGGCAAGGAAAGAGCACATGTAAATATTGCGAATGAGTAAATATTTAAACTGTAAAACAAATTAAAGTTATTTAAATCGGTCTTCCTCATTTAAATGAGTGTTGTTCTACTTATCTTCTTCCTGTCTGTGGTGCCCCACATTTGCTTAGCAAGCAGAGCTGGTTCATAGCGACACTGCTGCAGAAATAATGTTGCCTCAGAGAAGAGGTAGGGTCAGTCTCACCTTAGTGAGGAAATTAATTTTCTGATTGCCTGCTTACGTAAACCAACTGAGCTCAAATGCTGCACCTTAAGTCCAGAAACCAAAGTCCAAAGATTAATTTGTGTGAAACAATAATTACTGAGGCTGCAACATGTAAAACAGAGTAACCAGTATTCACATAACAGTTCCATTAGCAAATTCTTCATTAAAACTCTTGTTTCTGGCTATGAAAGTGGGCATGTCTCATTTGGAGACATCCAGATGTGCAAAAACTTCACCAGGCTCTCTCTACTGATTTTCAAACCTGAGAAGCTGAGCTGAACAGTCTACATGGAGGAACACGAGCAACAACAAAATTACTACACTCATTTACCAGCACTGATTTTATGGTGTATTTCAAATTAATCCAGTTTTAAATATGGCTTCTATCTTGCAGTATTTTCAGCCAGCTTTTAAAATCACTGTTGTCCTTCCCTGGGCAAGCACCATGGGGTTTAATGCTGCATGCATCAACATCACACTGTAATTTTCCCCATTAGGGCATCCCCATCTACTTCATCACACTAGCACTGTAAATCACAGCCCTGGGAATAAGCTGCTGCAACAGGAGACCAAGAAAAATCAGAAGAATGGCATTAAAAAAAAAAAAAAAATCAAATCACTATAGGCAATAGTATTGCACGAGTTTTGTTACTTGCTGGAATTCACTGCTTCTGTTTAAATTTTTTGCAAACTTCAGAAACTACACATTTTGAATGCTGGCAAATAATTTCACAACTAAGTTGCTTTAATTTTTCTTATTTAAAAACTCAAATCTTTTGTACAAATTCGACTGGTACTTTCGGGTCTAAACTACATAATTTTTTTTTTTTTAAACAGTTCCTGCTACTAGTTTCATTTTTCTCCTATCCCATTCTACACCTTCACTTAATTTAGTTTCTATTAGCAGCCCGTTGCCCGGAGGGACCTAATAGCAGCCTTCCAGTACCTGAAGGGGGCCCACAGGAAGGATGGAGATAAGCTGTTTACAAAGGCCTGCAGTGACAGGACGAGAGGCAATAGGTTCAAGCTTGAGAAGAGCAGGTTTAGATTGAATGTTAGGAACAAGTTCTTTACTATGAGGGTGGTGGAGCACTGGAACAGGTTGTCCAGGGAAGTGGTTGAGGCCTCTTCCCTGGAGACATTCCAGGTGAGGCTTGACAGGGCCCAGTGTGACCTGGTCTACTGGAGATGTCCCTGCTGGCTGCAGGGGGGCCAGACTAGATCACAGTATCACAGTATAAGCAAGGTTGGAAGAGACCTCAAAGATCATCAAGTCCAACCCATTACCACAGACCTCATCCTGCATTTTGATTACTGTACTTTCATCGTGCATTTTGATTGCTGAAGCATCCTTTTCTCTGGTCTCAATGAATTGCATGCATGTTCACATCCACTCAAAATGTTGTCCCTAACACCTCCATCTGACAACATCCATTCTTTGGGCTTCTTCCCCCAGCAGTCCCATCACATCAAACTGCACTTTCAGAAACAGCATATCCTGATCCTACTCACTGCTCACATATCAGTTTTAGGAACAGCTTACTGGCAACACTTGCAAAGGTGATTCATGACACCTATTTTCTCCTTAAAACTCTGCTTTGCTGTACTGACCTCTGAAACCTCCACAATGTCTTGGCCACTGTTTTATAGAAGCCTCATCTTCCCTCATAAGCAACACCTCCTATTTCTCATCTCCCTGTGTCCCTATTTCTCATCTGCCCTTGACTCACTCTCAAATTTTAACTGTGAAGAAAGGAACCCTTTGCCTTCTGTGTTTGTTCCACATCTCACTGCACAATGAAATCCTAGACTTTCATATGAGTTTCCAAGTGTTGTGGTAATGTGCCACAACAGTCATTAACCTTACGGTTGGATTCTGCCTTCCACAAAGCAAACACAACAGCTTTGAGATCATAATGTTCTTACCCACACTCCTGCAATATTCATCAAACCCTTTTTAACTTGGGTGCCATCCATGTTTTTCAGCATTCACATTTCTTCAGCCTTCTTGTTTTCTTCACAATAATGCCAAGCCCCCTCTAGCTCATTTTTTATTTTCTACTTCCAACCCTATCACAAGTATTCATGACATTCTTGCACCCTCTTCCCCCTGAACTTACTGGATGTAACATTAATTTATCCAGTCTCCTTCCAGCCTCACCTCCAGGAAAACAACCTGATTGAGAATATCAGCTTTGGACTTGTTAGATCCACTGAATTGCTGCTCTACTGATTCAGCATCCGGCAACTGCCTCCCTCTCATGTAATGGACTGACTGAAGCCCATTACAGAACAAGACTCCACCTTCTACCCTCCTACTGTTTCCTGTTCCTCTCATACTACATTCCCAATTGCCTCTCTGAAGCATATGTCACTTCCTGAGAGTCACCTAGATCTACATTTCGTAAGACCCATTCCTAGTTTTATTCCCCTGAGCTTAAATGCCTGTCTCTCCTTTTCCCATCTCGTCTCTACATGTGTGTTAACTTCGATTTCCAGAGCACTATTTCTTCAACCCAGTTTTGCTGGTTTTTTTTTCAGTTGTTCTGCTCTGCTGCTCCCTCTCTCTTTCCTTTGTGTAAGGTATCTTTATTCACCACTTAGCTTCCTGTATCTTCTATGGACTGTATTTTATTTTGCTTTTTTTCTATCTGCTCTTCTTGAAAACAACTTGGGTGTATCCTCACCATAGAAAGCTCAACTTCCCACTGCAGTTTGAGTTTCCTAAGTGTTCAGGCTGCTGGCAAGTCCCTCAGTCCAGAGCTGCCTCCTGGAAACAAGCTGCTGGCTCCACCAGAGGTGAAAAAGGGTTTAAGATACGAGAGAGCCTCACTCCAGGCATCACTTACTGCAGTGGTAAGAATGCACCCATGTCTGTTTTTTCCATTCCCGTAGTCCTACGACAGTATCTAAGAGACTCTTGTAATATCAAATGCTCCCCATACGCCTGGCACCACACCCAGGGCATGAAATGTATTCTTGACATCATGCTACAAAATGGTCACTTGAGGACAACTCAGTCAAGCAGAGACTCTCTACCGGGAGTGGAATTGGCTCTTGAAACAGAGCTGAGATCAGGAGAAAATGCTATGTTAAATACAAGCTCCTGTTTAGAACTACCTGAAATAATAAAAGCCTCAAAAAAAACCACAAAACAAACAAACAAACAAACAAAAAAAAAACAAAAAAACAAACAAACCGTGCAAAAGGTTAATATAAAAATATTGGGAAAAAATATCAAGAACAGAGAACAGTATTTTAGAGGAACACATCCACTAGATGCTAAAAGAGAGGGAAACCTGCTTCAGATTATCATATGAATTAAACTGTTAAATCTGTATTCTGGGAAGGCCATTCCTCCAGTCTTTACATTCAGTTCCTTTTACTGTCAGCAATGTATTTCATTGTTTGTCAAGTGGAGTAAAAGCTGAGGAATAAGAGTATTTAATTTACAGTATATTCAGAATGGGTTTTGTTGAATAGTTACAAGGCTACAGCTTACATTCTTTCCACCTTCTCTATCCCCACTGTCTCAAAAAACCTCAGGAACTCCATTTGCCAGATGGCAGATTTTCTATCTGGCTATCCCTGGATTCCCTTAATAGGGAAAGGCCATTCAAGGTAGGAGAGGATTACTCGTTTCAGGTTCAGTGTCTCTGTGCTCTCTGAGCCTCAGCTTGTTGGAAGTAAGGTCACACTTGGACATTTCTCTGTGTTTTGAGATACATCCTTCTATACTCTAAACACAAAGGTTTTAAGAAGATCTTAACACGATATTCATGTTTCCAAACACTACGACTTAAATATTAAGCAACATCAATGCATTGTGTTTTTATTATCTTCATAAAAAGCTCAGTTTTACTGTGACTACTTGCTTTCATATACTACTCGAAAATATCAGATTGTTCATCTCACCAAATCATAGAATGCTTGGGTTGGAAAGGACCACCAAAGGTCACATAGTCCAATCCTCCCTGCAATCAGCAGGGACATCCTCCACTACATCAGGTTGCTCAGAGCATTAGAGCCTGACTTTGAATATCTCCAGGGATGGGGCCTCATCCACCTCCGTGGACAACCTGTTCCAGTGTTCCATGAACTTCATGATAATGAAGTTTTTCCTAACATCCAATCTAAATCTATTCCTCTCTAATTTCAAACCATTGCCCCTCACCCTCTCACTACAGGCCTTTGTAATCAGTCGCTCTTCAGCCTTCTTGTAGGTCCCCTTCCGTTACTAGAAGGCTGCTATTAGGTCTTCCCTAGTTTTAGATGATACACAAGTATCTTTTACCGGTTTTGAGCAATGTTTTTTCCTGCTATGATTGTTGTATAATCATGTTGTACGTCCTACACTGAGATAAAATTGCTAATACACTGTTTTGATTCCTGACTTAGTAGTACAAAAGGTTTTGGACAATTTCTCAAAGATGAAAACCTTACAGGCATAAATCATTAAGTAATCGAGGTTAAAAGTTTACACTTGATAATAAAAAGTCTGATGGAACAGACAGGGTTTTAGTCAACACATCTCAACATCACGATAATGCTGAAATAATGTTGAAACACCATCAATCTACCTAGTAAACAAATTAGAAAATAACCTAGATATGATAATGGATTGCCGTCCCCACTAGTGTTATTTTTAGATCCTCACATCTGCCCTCCTATGTGCTTGTCCAGTAGCAACCTTGATGGACAAACACTTCTTTTTCCTTTCAGGAAAACGCAGGACAGATGGTGTTGAAAGTAGTTCTCTCTCAGATAACAAGTTTTCCGCTTTTTATAAATTCACTCTTCTTCAAACTGTGACAGCTGTGAACATAAAGATAAAATCAAACTGATCCAGATCTTGTTCCTCTTTTTTCTCTAGGGTCCCTGAAAGGTCACACAAATATGTCTCGCTCAGGAATTCCCTCACTAAATGTGAAATGCTTTTCTTTTTCAAGCTCAAACTTACTGGTAATGCTATGTATCCCTCTGCTTTCCCTCCAGTTTGTGTCTCAGGCCTGTATTGTGGATTCAGGATCTGGCTCTATTTGGGTAGTAGATCAGATAGTACTTACCTCCCACATCTATTTATAGCGCTAACTACATTCCCTCATTCCTTCCATACTAGCGTACATGACAACGTTACTAGCCTATATTATCTACTCCCACTTAGACTTTCATGCTAGATTGTACTTCTACACCCTGGTTATCCTCATCATCCTCCCCTATATCCTGTTTGGTTTTAATTTACCTTTCTCTATCATGGCTGAACAGAATTGTCGAACATAATTGTAGATGATAGTTTAATAGCACTCTCAGGGGCAGCTGTATGGGAATACCAGCATGCCTCTGTTCCAGGAATACACTTCACACATCCCAGACTTACATCTGTGATCATTTTGATGTCACACAGCAGGTTTACACTCCTTCTGGACTGGCCAGGAGGCCTGAACCTTCTCCATGCCAGTGCTTCTGCTGGATAAGCTCTCGTCTGCATTTGCTATCTGCTCCAAAATCCTCCATTTTGTGTTTCATGCAGTTAAGTTTCGTTCATTTCTATTGGTTTCTCAAGGACATTCTATTTTAGTTGAATAAAACTCCCTCATCCTCTGTGTTAAGAACTCTTTCTGTTCTGTATCAACTACAGATCTAATTGAATTTAATCAATTCACCCAAATATTGTAGTGGAAACACTAAGTCGGTCACTCCAAATTGTGTGAACAACTATTGGTAGCCAGACCTATTTCACCACTACACTGCTCCACCTATTGCAACATCACATAGGAATTGGCTTATAAAACATTAGCTATCTCATTTACTGTTCACACTACTAATCCTTGTTTTCCTCTGATCATTCATCACTTGACATACTATGAAATGCATTACAAAAGTCTATGTGAATGATATTAATTGCATTTTCTTGCTTCAGAACAAAGCCAACCAACCTTCCAACCTTTTGTTCAATTGGGTCCATGGTGTAGCTTGTCAAGGTGCTGGTGACAAGAGTAGCCTGTGATTAAGGTGAAAGGCAGGGTAAACACAGTGGCTATAACCAGGCTGTTTGTAAACACTTAGAAGTAAATGTGGTGATGAGTAAAAGCCAGCATGAATTTGAAAATAATATATTTTGCCAAAGAAAGTAATACATGATGTCAAAGCAAATTTCCTTTACAAACAGAAGAGCAGACTTGAGAAGCAGAACTATATCCTGACTTAAATGGTTTTGACACAGCTTCCTATGATATTCATGTACACAAGCTGAACAGATTAGACCCTTAAAGAAACTAAGTGGATACACACAAAGAAAGAAAGGATATACAAAAACCCCCAAACATTCAGAAATCCTTACAAGCTCATTACATCAAAATATGTATCTAGAATGCAGCTCCCTAAGTCACCTAACACTGGATCTGTTCTTACTCACTATTTTCATTAGTGGCCCAGATGACAGAACAGAGACTACATTTATTAAACTGACAAACAATCAGCTTGGTGGGACTGTAAATTATATTAGAGGACAAAATAAAAAACTGGACAAGTGGCCTGAGATAAAAAAAGATGGCATGCAAAATGCTGCACGTAGGCAGAAGTCATCAGCAGGAGTACTGAATGGAGAACAACTGACAAATGAGAAATTCCACAGAAAAAGAAAGAGGTTAGGTTCAATCTGTGAACTGCTGAGAGTTAATGATATCACACTGTAAAAATGCAAACACAACATATGGATATATATGAATATCAGTACAACCTGTGTTCAGCATTCATAAAACCTTAGCTAGAGTACTATGTAGTGAGTGGAGTTTTGGACATTGCTCTTCAAGACAGGTGTGCACTGAAGAGACTGGGAGAGGAAAACAGAGCTGGGTGTGTCTCCAACTATGAAAACGGAATGCTGCAAGGAATAATTTCTTAGTCTCTACAGCAACAAACAAATTTTAAGGACCTTAAATTAGATTAGATGATTTCAAGATCCTTTTCTAGAGTATATGCAGGCTCACTTACCTCTCCCAAATAAACCAGCATTTAGCAATATGTACTCAAGTTAATGCTAAATTCAAGTTGTCTTGTATTATGTCATCTGCTCCTCTGCCCAACATCATGGCCTACTTCATGGCTTCTCTTAACAGCTACAAAATGCTGATCCTTCAAGGGCCACAAGGAAGGGTCTCAAGACCTCATTCCCTGGCAGTCTTGAGAGCTGTGTGGTACCAGCTTCCCCCACCTACACTAATCCTACCAGATGGATTCTCTGATGGAGCTGGTAAGGAAGATTTACATGCAAACCTTGGGAAAGGGTCTGACAGATCATAAGGCCATAGGCTGGCCTTCCTTGTCTAGAAAATTAGTTCTTCTGAAAGACAGGTCTTGGGTCACTAAAATTTGCTCTTTGAGACAGGTATATTTTATTTTATGTTCATTTGTGTTAATCTCCCAAGTCCTTGGCTTGTTCCCCCCATGTTATGCTTGCATAATTCTTCCTTTCTCCCCCTTTATGTCGGCATTGCTTTCTTCAATCAGTAGTACTACCCTGAAGGAAAGATTAGCTAAAATAAGTTACAGTCAAGTGCTAGTTCTTTCCTAATTCTGAGATGGAAACTTCTTCTGGTCTGAGTATTTTACGACCCTTAAGTTCCTTCTGGTTATAGTAATTTCCATTCTCTTACTCTTATTATACATCTTTTCCTCTGTAGTTATCGTCATCCTTACTGAAAACTAAGCCAAAAATATTTAACATTTTTGTATGTTGTGTTTTATTGTTATTCTCTACCCTGCTTGCCATACCAAAGCTGTTTCTTTGTTTTCACATAATTTGCAAGAACAAATTCAACTTTTTGAAACAAAGAAATCAGGAATGAAGCCTTCCCCCTTCCCCCCATTGCCCACAGGATTCCTGCATTAGTTTTACAATGAATCTTCAGGCTGGTTATTCATCCATTTCAGTCTCATAGAACTCATAGAACTCATAGAACCACAGAGTGGTTTGGGTTGGAAGGGACTTAAAGATCATGTAGTTCCACCTCACCACCACGGGCAGGGACATTTTCCACTAGATCAGTTTGCTCAAGCCCTTGTCTGACCTGGCCCTGAACAGCCCCAGGGAAAGAGAAGCCTTGGGATTCAGTTTCCAGACAAGTTTTACATATCTGTGACTTCCAAGAAATCAAGTCCTCAGACACCTTGCACCTGTGAACAGCTCTGCTTATTTAAATTTGTCAAAAAGATTAAAAGCCTAAATTCTGAACCGACTTTCCTCTATTTTTTCCCCTATTTCAAACAGAATCAGCTCATGATTACCAAGTATGCAATTTAAAGTCCCACTTACTCTAAGCGTAAACTGTTCCCAAATGTGAAGGGTCTTGAGCACATCACCAGTCCAAAGCACTCTATGTCCTCTGGCAGACTGATCAACCAGGACTCACCCCTTCACCTCAACTGGAGAGGGACTTTCATAAGAGTGTCTAGCAATAGGATAAGGGGAGTAGTTCTAGGCTGAGGGAGAATAGATTTAAACTGGATCTGAGGAAGAAGTTCTTCATTACAAGGGTAGTGGGACTCTGGAACAGGTTGCCCAGGGAGGTTGTGGATGCCTTCTCCCTGTGGGTGTTTGGGGCCAGGCTGGATGAGGCCTTGAGCAGCTGAGTCTAGTCAAGCAGCGCCCCTGCCTGCACTGAGGAGGTTGGAGTAGATGATCTCTAAGGTGCCTTCCAACGCAAGGCATTCTATGATGATTCTATGACTGACCCGTTTGCTCTAGAGAGACATTGCTGATGCAACTCATGCCTGATCTGTGTGACTGCTAGGATCAGCTAGAGCAGAAAGAGTGAAGCCAGCTCCTTCAGCATCTGGTTACGCATAAACTGAAATTTAATTCTCAGACTAAAATTATTTTCTAGAATATCCTCATTGCTTTTCAAAACAAAGTCTGAAGCAACACTGATTTCCTGTCAGTTCAGTGAGTAGTTTAAGGAAGAAACTTGCGAGCAATCATGTCCAGGAATATCTTGGCCCTATAATTTCTTCTCTAATCTCTACCTGGAAAAGCAAACCATCTCATAACAAGCAATATTTATCTGACAACACTGCAGAGATCCCTATCCCTATTTCAAGTCTAACCCTGGGGCTAACGGATTGTTACGCTCCTCCTGTCCTCTAAAGTGATTTTGAGCCAAACTGATTTCATCTGTCCTTTTTACACCAAGGTATTTTTTGTAGTATACTAAGTAATTACTACTGCACAACTTTCACCTTTGTTCAGCTATTTCTGAACAGCACAAAGCACTTATATACATTAATACATTTAGTCTGGTTTTTACGGACATTCTATCATGTTTCTGATACTCAGATGTTTTATATCCTGACCTCTATCAGAAGCTCAGATTTCTCCATTTTGTTGTCCAGGTCTTCAATATGTATACACAACATTTTAGTTGTTTCTTAGTAACCACATGCCATTATCCAGTAAAAACCTTTCACTAGCTGCAGTGCCTGACTGTCATTTTCCTTAATCTTGGAGCTCTTTTCCTTCTTAATTAGTACTAGTCTTCTACCCACTGGCACTTCTCCATATGCTGAAACAAAAACAAAGGTTTATCCAATAGCTCTCTCCTGAGAGCTAAAGTCTGAGTGGAAGCTGCGAAGGTTAGTCAAAGCTTTTTTCCTTACACTGCAATTCCCAGCCATTGCACTAGCCTTCTTCTCTAGAGGCAACTTTTCTAAGTACTCAGGGGCAGGGCCTAGCCAGGAGACTGATCTCCTTGAGGGGTCTCTCCTCCAGGGCTCATAATTCCACTTAATATCCTCAGACTATACTCTATCTCTTCTCCAGTACAGTATGTGTATACTGGAGTTCACCATAGGAGAAAACCTGTTGTCATTTACCCTATCATGAAGGCTAATGATGGACCCTCTTTCCCACTCAAATCCCTTCATAATCTTTCTCAGCTCCCTCATTCTTCCTTACCTTCCAACACCAGAAGTCCCATCAAGCAATCTGCAACTCTTCAGCCACAGGAGCCTGAAGTTTTGGATCTGGTTTAAGCGCAAGCCTCACTGCCAATTGCATCTTGACCCACTCCCATTTGGGTTTTTCCTCCTTTTTACTTTTGAACTGTTTAGTGTTTTCATGCATAGTGTATTTAGTCATCTTTATTAAATCTGCCATTTTCAGGCTTTCTCCACTGTGCCCTTTATTATTAACTCTCATCTCTTTCAAATCCTTGCCTTCAAAAAGGATGCACAGTACAATCCTTGATACACTGAATAGTTACACAGCCATAATTTGTCAGCTGTGTGAATTTTGAAACCTTCTGTCTAGAGGAACTTCACCCCTTCATTTAGTTCAGCTGTGGTTAGCAGCAGGAATCAGTCTCACACTCAAGTTCAGATGCTGTTTGTAAATTACATTCAAATCAGCCACTAGTCACTGATTCTCAGGAAACAAGATTTGCTTCTAAACACCCCCTGCCCCTTGGGAAAGTTCCTATGCCAGCTTTGCTTACCTCTACTAAAAGCTCAATGCTTTAGAACAAACTGGATGGGTCAAAAATGTCTGCTTCAGCTATTCCCTTGGAAGTCTATCCAAATTCAGTACAATTAGAGGCCCAAAAAAGAGTTCACAGAATTTTAACTGACAAATGCTTATAAAGCAAAGAACTGTTTCCTTTCCTAGCAATCACTGTTCTTGACTAGCATGGGCAATGTCCTCAGAAATGAGAACAGAAAGTGTCCCCCATTACTGGCATCCACCACTAGAGGAAAACGAAGATATAAAAAAAGGACAGGAAAAGAACCACCAGACGGGTGAGAAACAGTGAATAGGCACATCGGCTGGCAACGAATTAACAAGAAGAGAAAGCTCTGTACACCGCCACCACAATCCCCCTGAAAAGCTGGAAATGCACCTAGAAACCCCATGCAACATTTCTCTGTTTTCTGCCAAAGTTACTGCTTTTTTTGTAGCTGGGCCACAAATGCAACCAGTTAAATGGTGAGAAAAAGCACAGCTTCGCACTGTAAAATGTTTAAATAAATAACAGACTAAGGAGATAGGCTTCTCATTACCTTCTCTCCTCTCTTTCCTGGCCTGTCTTTTGCAAGATATAGCATGCTTATGTGAGGATGAGGAACATTCCTTTTTATTTTTATTTCAATTTAGTATAGCAATACTTTCAATATAATAACAATAATAATATATAATAAATAATATATAATAACAATAAGAAAACACAATAGTTATTGTTTTTTATTATTGTTATTGTCTCTCTAATCATGTTTTAGTTTATTGTAACAGCATTTCAATTCACTTTTGAAAGTATTCTTTTTGGGCCCAACAAACTGGGTACTAATAAAAAGCTATCAATAAATCAGGTAACAAGATCAAATCCAGGACTGTTCAGAAGTCTGGAGTTTTTTTACTCCTATTTATCCTTGTGTTTATTCAAGATGTAAATCAAGGAGAGGAGAAAAATTTAACAATTAAGCTTGCCTTTGCTTTTTACATTCTCATATCTATAAAATGATTTTGAGAATTTTACTCCATTCCTCACCCTCAGGTAACAAGAAAAAGCTAGGTATTTAGGAAACAAGAGAGTAACTCTTTCTGTCAGGTTTTGATCTTCTCTAGAAGAGAGCTCTTTCAGACCAAGACCCACAAACGGAGCTAGACAACAGAGCAAGCACTAAAACTCTAGGACACTTCTCCTCCCACCTCTCTATTTCATAGTGCTATAACACTGCACATTGGTTTACTTCAGAAGAATCTATAAAATGAATGACCCATTTTAGGTAAAAAATCCCAGCTGTGAATGAAATAGCCACTTAGCCTACAAAATGCTGAAAAACCCATAACCTTCCTCCCCCTCCCCCTCAACATGTTCAAAAGTGGGGATGTTTTGCAATTAATACAAAACATAAAGAACTTGTTGAGAAAGAAGCATAGCTACTTTTAGAACTACCTTTCCATGTGGAAAAAAAATTAAAAACTCACTCTGGATAGCTTGCAAAGAAATGTTTCATTCCTTTCTCCAAGCCGTTATTCAGTCTCTGAAACAGTCTGTCTGTAACTCAATTATCCCTGACTTTCTCTGTAAGCCTGGTAATCATGAAAAGAAAGAGGATAAAGAAAAACACCTTCCCAGTTTTGAGTTTATTTCTGTAAAAGTAAAGATGTTTTTGTATTAAGTGGCTATAATAGTGGTGTTAGTGATAGAAGAAAATGCATATCCAGTATAGGGAGATGCAACAGAGGTATCCTAGCTATGGAAGATCTGTTCAACTCAAGTATGTTTACAAGAATTGTGCCTTCCCACTGTTGACAGCTTTTTCTCTGCCTTCAAGCTAAAAGATGACTTAAGTAACATATCAATGGACTTCAGAAATAAGTACCTCATCACTGTAATGAAAAATAAATGGACCACTAGTTGTCACAGCAGAATCTAAATTAGGTTTCTATATTTAGAAGTAACACCTTTCTTTTGAGGGTTACCACTGTGCTTCAGTTGAAGGGCGAAAGAAATCATACAACAGTGGTACAGAAGCTCCTGAACCTGAGTATAGGTGACAACAGACTGAATTAAAAGAAATTTATATGTAACAATGATATGTATTGAACACAATTATAACATCAAAATTAATGCTAATCTTGTATAAGATGGAAGACATGAAAAATTGGAAAGTGAAGTTTAACTACTTGTTTTAGATCTTTAGAGAAATGAAGAGGACAAAGCAATTCATTCCATTATCAGCTTTTTACTTATGACCTTTCAAACAGAAATTAATTAAAACATGATAATGATACTAAATATCTGTTATAGCAGCAGTGTTAAGGTCCAAGGATGAAGACTGACGGTTCTATTTCAGAATTGAAGAATTTGCATTAAGATTAGCAGTTTAATTCCTTCTGTATCTGTCAATCCAATAAAAGCCACGAGCTTTTCCACAAGCTTTACTCCACCTATATCTAGGATTTTTCTTCCAATGCATTTTCCTCCTCTGAACTTCAGTTTTACTTTTGGTCACTGCCACAGACTTTAGAAAGCTGATCCTCTGTAACTGAAACAGAGTATTTTAGAGTAGACTCTAAGAGTGAAAATTACTCCTCCCTCATTTTTGCCTTTAATTCCATTTCACGTTCTCTGAAACTGAAATGTTCCCAGTCTGCATTTACTAAAAAAGTCAAGGTGACCTCAAATCATTCATATTGTATCTGAAAGATCCAGGAACTCCAGATGTTCCAATCCAAATACATCCAATTTATTTTCATTTCCATTTTAACCAGACACCAGATCCTCTAGGACAGGTAAGTAGAAAAAAACGCACCCTGCTGAGCAAAGCAGAGGCACTGAAAAAAGCTCTGCTATACAAAGTGTGATGAGCCTCATATTCAAGGCTGCTATGATTCATACATATCCAATAGCAGAGAAAAAAAAGTATTAATAAAAAAATACATGGAATTAGCCACAAGATTGGAACATAACATTTATTTAGGAAAAATGTAATTTCCAATAGTATGCAATATGCTGTAATCTTAACATTTGGACATATAACCATGAAGAGGATCTGCCCATTACTTAGGAGTTTAAACATTTCACAGAACATTCGCAGGTTACTAAAATACTGCTCTCCCTTCTTGCTGAAGCTACCTGCCACCTCCAATTTCAGCACACATTCTGGCAGCTACTACAGCTTCAGAGAAAAAGTTAAACCTATCCTTTTTGTTCTTTAGCCTGGTAACTCTCTACAGCTCTAATTCTCACATGCAAAAAGCTTACACCTTTTTCAAGAATACTTACTCCATGATGTACATCCCATTGACCTTCACATTATAATAGTTTAGTAACATAAAATGCATACTTTATCAGAGCTAGCACTCTGCTGCCTGATCCAGCTTTTCCAAAAGGAGAACTCTCATGCTGGGCTAAAACCATGTTTTAAGGAACAAAGTAGCTTGATGTGGATGAAAAAGAGGAATACTATACATAAAAACATATAAATATATATACACGTTCATGCAAGCTTTGGTGGAGAGGTGTGCCACGTAAGCTAGCCCACAAGCTGACTTGTAACAGGAAGCAGAGGACAGAGGCACAGCCACTCCTCCACAGAGCACTTTGTGGCAACGCGGCTGGAAAGCAGAAGCCAGTCAGACCACAGTAACCATGCTGTGCTAGTACCTTTTTCACCACTGCTTCTTATCAGGGCATGTACTGGATACTCAGAGGCCACACTGAGACCAGCTGTACAAGGGCAATGAGTTAACTTTTTTCTTCCCTGTCCCCAGCCACTCAGCAGTATTTCTGAAATTAAAGCCTCCTTCAAGAGGACAACACTCCATACAAAAAGTTGATGTCTATGAATACTTAAGTGATACAACACAGATAAATACATTTCAATATATTTTGCCTATCATTTTAGGAATTAAAAAGCATAGGCAAGAACTGAATTTCAGCTTTATGATAATTTCAACATAAAGATTATTAGAAGCACTCAAAACAGATTCTGCATTATGTGCAAATCAGTCATTTAAGCATTTACTCCAGAGCTTCCTTCCATGCCTCCTGCAGTGGGGGAGTATTCTTGGACATTTACACTGTCTGGATTCCTTCAGGTTTTGTGTATCAGCAAAAGACATCTGCTAGCATATTAAATAACTTCTGTCTGAAAATCAGGACTGTTCCATGACAATGTTTGTGTCTCTAACATTTTGCTGCTTGATTTTTCTGCCTGTTGCACAAGTAGGCAATGGAGTAGAGGAACACTGACATTTGAAAAGGGAAGTCCAGTTTCAAGATCCTCTTCTATCTGCTTCTGAGCAGTTTCCATTACTCCTTATTCTGAGCCAAGAACCTGATCCTCTCTCCAACCTCTTGTATTGGCAGCAAAACCATGCTTCAGCAAGGAAAGAGACCCATGAAGCCTTCCAAGAGATTTCTCTGTTTCAGAAACAGGGCATTTTGCCCAAAAATTCATTCCTGTGGCTACCTAAACCATCTAACAATGGCTGATGGCCTAGTCTAGTTAGGATTACTTATTTAAATGGACTTCTCAGTTAGAAACAAAAGCTGTTTCTACCTCTATCATACTATTACAGCTGAGTGAGGGGGGGAAAATCCACAAACCTTGCAGTATTATTATTCTCCGCAGCACAAACTACTGAATTTCAGAGGGTATCAGCCATCGACTCTGAAGTCTGCACAGTCCTCAGTGAAGGGCAACATTTAATCCAGATTTTTATAACAAGTTTTGCAAAAGGATTTCCCATGGGTAGTCTGTTTTGACAACAGTTACCACACTGGAACATCTGAAATTACTCTAGTTTTTCCCACACTAAAAGTGGAGCCGAAATGACCATCGATTTCAGAGGCATCCATACTTGTCAACCCACTATTCAAATTCTCGTATTTATGGAAAAAACGAGTGAAACCGGACCAATCAAAACTCACTAAACTAAGCATTAGGTTTATTTTTTAAGTAAAATTGTCCCATAATGTTTTCTTCTAGTTCCTGCCAAATCATAGCTAATATTAATTTTTTAATGGTTAAAGTAAGGGAAAATATGCAGAATTTCCTTGCACGTGCTACAATAAAAGGCCTATTGTGTTCTAGTTGTAATTTAGCTAATTAAAAATCATGTGTGCAAATGAGTGATTTAATTTTTCCTCATAACAGATGAAGAAGGTATGTTATGTTAAGGTCATAAGTATGATTAGATGCTTTTCAGAAAAGCATGCCTCGAAAAACATGTGTCCCTCTACTAGGAACTGAACTGACATAGGTCTGGGAAGAAGGAACCCAGATGACTTTTTTTATAATGTACTGTATAAATAAGCTTGCCATACAAATATATTTGCATCATAAACTATTAGAAAAACTCCTTCTGCCTTACATTATTTTTCTTAAATATAGATGATCTCTTCTGGACTGTTACTAAAAGTAGTTTCAAACAACTGTGGTACATCAGCAAGCATCTCTCCATGAAACTCATCTATTGGTAGCAGCACAGACAGCTGACTGTGTAACTGAAATATTTACACTTCCACAGAGCCAGAATGAAGGAACTGCAGCCATACCTGCGTGAGCTGGATAGTTTGATGCTGCAGTGTAGTTGGGATCAAATTCCCATGCTTGGCACTGGGAACATGAACCATATGCCCACAAGAGAGCCATACTAGGCATACTCCTACCATGCTCCCACTGTCACTGAGAGATGTGGCCTTGAAGATGAGACAAGAGTAGACCAGAGAAAACATCCAGAGTGTGCAAGGTGGAGGTATCACACCCAGCCCACCTGCTGTGCTGCTCTGCATCATTTGCTGCAGTAGACATGGCCTGTGCTAAAGCCAGGCACCGATGCTACTGCTTATCAACAGAGGGTCATAAGTTTCTCTAAGGGGCTCAGAACTGCCTTCCTACAGAAGCAGAGACAGCATCATGGGGCCCTTCCATTAAACCTATCAGCAGTCCTTCTCTGTTTACAAGTAGCAAAAATTCATTCTTTTTACCAAGACCACTTTTGATGTGAGGAAATAATCTTATTGCAAAAGGCTGGGAAATCATGGGCTAGGCTAGTAAGTGACTACACACTTTTTTCCTACAAGAAGTCTTCTGTTGGACTGGTGCTGGCAAGGCTCCCGAAGAAGTCATGTGCTTTGGCATTTACTCTTTTATTGCAGTATATGGTTCCTCTTGTAACTTCCCATCTATTGCTTCTGCTTCTCTGAAGAAGCAAGAGATGTCCCAGTACTTGTTACATTTACATCAGGTTTCAGTTCCAAACATTAAAGTGGGGTGGGTTGTTTTTCAGATTAAAGGAAAGAAAAAATAGGATTCAGCCTTCTCCAAAACTGCAGGTGTGAGGCAGGAGACCAAAGCACTAACTGCATCATCCCTTCACATGTCTCTAAGTTCAGAGAAACCTCTTCCAGCCTTACAAAGATAACCACTTCAGCTGAATAACCTCAAACATGAGAAATGCTCTGACAAAAGCATCCTAGGGTGGGGCTGAGAAAAAGCAACTTTTAATCACAGGTCTCAACATGTAGAGTTGCTATCAAAACATCCACACTACTATCAGGAAAAAAGCAGCATGCCAGCTGGATGTTTACTTATCGTACATGTGATTTTTTTTAAAGTGCCTGCTATAGTTTATCTGGTCCTGATGATCTCAGTGCACATGCTGCAGTAGCCTGCACAACCTCACATGAATTGCACAGCCTGGCTTCTGGCACGGGGAACAGCTTGAGGCAAGGCTGAAGAGCTCTACCTAAATGTCTATGGATTTGTACTTTGTATCCATCTGAGATAGAGGTTTTTTTCCTCCCTTCTACTATAACACACATAAAACACTAATGAATTAAAAAATTATGTTTGAGCATAGTAGTTAGCTAGTTGTTTGTTTGCTGTGTAGTTCTTCTGGTGTATTCCTTCAATGTAGGTGCTCAAATTGGGGGGGGCGCAGAATTTTTGAAGCATGGAGGTATGACTGGGGATTGTATATGTCATGTCTCAGCTTATGTCTTATAGCCAAGACTTGAAAACATTGACTTACAATAGAAAAGGTTAATTCATATTGCTGTTATTTGAGAACATTCAAGTGGGTAGCTTAAGACTGAAGAAGACTGCTACCAAGTGCCTATAGGAAGATCACAGATTGTCATTCCCTGACAACAGTTTACAAAAGACATTACTCAGGAAACTTTGTGGCGGTATCATGTTATTGCACTACCGTGATTTTGCAAAAGTTAAAATTGCTTCCTTGCATCAATTCTCTCAGCACCTGAAGCTTCAAGTTCTCTTTTTCGCAAGGCTTTATTGCAGTTAACACAGTGATCAGGTTAGCTGGGACCTTCTTCATCTGGCTTCCCCACTAATTCTTTCACTTTTTCTGATGCTTGCACAGCAGTTGATTGCATCCTATTAACAGGGCCTGATGGCAGAAAGTTGTCCTCAAGTAGCCCTATTTTTTCTTTTCAAGACAGACAGAGTAATGTTGGATAATTGTACATTCAAACGAAGGACTCTTTCGCATAAAGTGCCTCACAGACATGTAAGTGGCAGCCCTCAACACAGGCTGAGATATGACAACTTTGAAGCTGAGTATCAGTAATGGCTGTATTGTTTGGGTGGCTGGGTCTTTTCTTGAATAAACTAATCCAGGCTAGAAAAGTTGTCTTTCGTTTCCAAAGACCCAAATAAACCATATCCAAATGAAAGGATTACAGAGATTTCCTGTCAAAGCCATGAAAATCGCAAACTGTAAACTACAGATTATTTTGTCTTGTTGTATGGGTTTTTGTTGTTTATTTCTGGGGAAGTATACTTCGAACTGGTCGCATAAGATTTGGATGTAACTTTCATTTGTCAAAAAGCCACTCTCGGATACATGCCACGCTTTGAAGTTTCACGTAAGAAATACTTCAGGCAGACAAATACCTACAAGCCATGCATGGCAACTAATGCTATGGAATTAAAGATGGGATGGATACAAGGGGACTAGGGAGACTGATGTGAGCTTGTGACCCAGGTGGCTAGTGGAACGATGCTAATCAACTTCTGATGCTAATAACAGGGAGCAAAGAAAACCAGAAAGGCCCAGAAATTTGACTTCACAGCTTCATTTCTTTGAGATTTTAACATCATCTATCCTGTCTTTATTGGGGAGGGTGAAATCACTACAGAGATAGTTGTTCACTTTAATGCAGGAGCAGAAGAGGACATACAGAGAAGCTTCCAAGAGGGCAGAACAAGGCTTGAAAAAAAAATGTGAAAATGGAACAGCATAATTGCCTCTCTGACCACACATACAGCTCCCAGATCCACATCAAAAGATGTTACAAGGAAAAAAAAAAAAACAAAAACTGAAACTTAAAAGGAAAAAAAAGAAGAAGAAAAAACTAACTCAAAACTATTTCCGAACGCCAACAAAATCTTTTCTCAGTGGTGTATAATACCAGAAGGAGCTGCTAGCTACTGTTATTCCCATCTCTTCCTTCACAAAAATAGGAGCAGTGATACTAGGGCAGACTAGGTCACTACCTGGTTTCAGCAGTTCTCTCCTCCCTCCATTCCCTTCTCCTCCTTGAAAACAGAAAGGGGCACACAGAATGATCCAGCAGCTGCTGGCAAACGGCAGTTTACCGACTGACTTCCTGAGCCAGAGACTGCATCCTATTTCATCGTCCTCTCTCTGAGTCAGCACAACTGCTTGCTGCATATCCATGGGCATTTTCTACCACCACAGCACAGGCAAAGGCAATGTGGTAATAACTTCAGTATTCCCTTTGTGGATAAAGTACTTCCTTTTCGTGTTTGTGAAGATGCTGTTCCAAGGTTTCACTAGGCATCTGTTGGTACTTCAAAGCCATCACTTTGCGTACCTCAGTAATATTCATTGCCATACAACAGCGTTCTTCCAAGCTAGAAAACACAAGGCTGTTAAAGACTCTCAAGAAGTTACTAAGTATTTTCTCTGACCTTTTCACTTTTACAGTTCTACTATATAACCCTTGAGCTAACCAGACCGCATTCACCAAGCCATAGTCTAGTTTCCACAGTGACATAATTTGGTTTTTGCTTTGTCCTTATTACTCTCTTTCCTACTCCTTGCTGGTATTTAGTTGACCACTAAAGCTAAACCCTAGATGGAAATAGAAAGCCATTAGTGAAGGGCAACTAAGGGCATATGACAACTACCTGCTCTTTCCAAGGATGCCAAAATGCTTGGTAAACAACCAAGACTGGATTTAGACTTAATGATTTTAGAGGTATTCCAATACCAGAATATTTTTTAAATGCTGTCAGGGCATTTATGTATGAAAGAACTTCAGAGGGAAGCCTAAAGCACAGCAGAGAGTTTGACAAAGGAATTGCTTCATTTTATGCAATTCCAAGTTCATAAACATTTAAAATTAGAACTAATGTTATTTCAGATTAACAGGTGATCTACCTGAACATTGTGCTTCCACTAGTACTTGACATGGTCAACACTTGTATGAAATCAATGTGTACCTCCCTTGGAAGATGGGTACAATGAAAGTAACAAAACATATTCAAGTTGACAGCATTACCTTAGTGTCCTGAAAGAAACTTACATTTGTAAAGATTTGATTAAAAAGGCACTAGTGATGGTTTTAATTTGCTTGATACTGTCAATAGTTAAAACGATGTGTTAGGTCAACACTTCCAATGCATTTCTTGTATGCATTTTTAAAAGCTGAAATATATTTTTGCCATAAAAAAAAAAAAAAAAAAAGCTCAACATTTGATGCAAAATCTTCAGATTCTTACAGATAAAATATTAGAAGAAATAATTAACAATGTAAACCTTACAAGGAGAGAGACTGTCAAAAGATATTTGGTCTACCATTTTCATAGCCATGATAACTTACAATAAAGATACTCTGTGCTTGCACATTTCTTCAGATCATCAGAAATACACACCCTTTTACCAGAAAAAAAAGCCATACTTTTTCTAGCCTCATTACTTGACTTCATAAAGACTTTGTGTGTTGATAAATTTCACCTTGGTGTCCTGCACAAAGAGCATTTTGAATCATTGCCTTGGGTGAACTTCACATGAATGTACTTTCTGAGGCTATTCAAAAGGACACTTGCCAATGAAGCAGCCTGTACAGATGCAGACTGAACATAAGATATATTGATATTTTTAAAATCATACACAAGACCCCTACGCACATCAGCCAAGAAAAAGAGAATTTTCCTTTATGATTCCTGAACATTTTAAGACAGCATTTATAAGGTTCTAGATTGGAAGACGGCATTCTTAATGGCAACAACATCCCATCAAGCATCTATCAACAAATCCTTCGTGTCAAAGGGAGACATAAGTATTGTAGTTCATTCTTCCACAATGGGTTTTAGTATAAATATTTTTTTTCCTTACAGAGCTTAAAAGCACGCTTGAATTCGGTGCTATACTGGTGTTAAATACTAAGCTCACTCGAGTTCAATTTCATCTGAACACTTCATATGAGCATTATTGATAGAAGTTTTTTGAAAGGAAAACAAAGTATAGCTGTCTTCAGAATTAATGCTTTGCAATGGGAAAACTATTTTAGGCTTCAGAAAGTAGAGCAGAAATTATGTTTGAGGAGTACTAGGAATAAGACTTATATAATGCTTGACCTCAAGTAAACATTAAAGAAAGTGATGCTTTTATTAAAAAGGTACCTGCTGATTTCTATTTTCACAGCATCAGTGATGAGGTGGAAGAACTCATTTCCTGATCAACGTTTCATACACCATACATGAAGATACTATCCACTGAGCTTTGGAGGGGAGGGGGAGTTCAGTGCAACATAAGTATAATAAAATCTGAGCATTTTATAAAAGTATTAAAACTATGTTTATGCAGAATAACTAGACACTCCAAAGTATTTCATATTCACATAATTTAATCAACTATAATGATCCTATATAATGATGTTATATAATGCCCTCTGCCATATTCCACCACAGTATTTTGTAGAACTCCACAGAAACGTTCATTTTAATCTCTTTTACCCATCCTAGCTATTAAGTCAACTTCTCCATTTTTAGGAATAAACATCTTCTGGACAATTCCCAGCACCAGCCATAGGGTAAGGGGCAGAAAGGAAAATAAAGACGCATCATCCAAATTATTTTATAATATTCTACAGTTTGAGAATGATGGAAAATGCAGTGAGTCACTAGACTTCTGATAAGGACCATCTCACTGCTGACAGAAAAACTGGTGGATCATCCATCAGCTGAATTTTAAGAGATTACTACAAAAGAATATTAGGCAGAGATACTGCCATCCTTTCATTACATGTGCAAATCCAATTACAATTTTGTTAAGAGTAAAAAATTCCAGAGCTCAGGAGTAGAGGATTGAAAATTTGTACAGGCAACCTAAACCTCTACCCTCATGCACATATAGGAAAATCAAATGTTTTTCCACTTCTCAATAGCTGATGTTGGAAGTTGAATAATGGCTTTAAAAGTATGAGTTGTTCACTCTATGATCTCCTAAACTCAGAATGGAAACTGATATTAAAGGAATTCCACTGTGTGAAGCATATTGATCCCACAGATTACAACTCTAATTTGAACTTTTATATTTCACTTATTAAGCAAATAAAGCGAACTGAAGAGCAGCAGACATGATGGGGGGGCTGTCTGTAACTACATATATTCTTCTACTCTAAAATACTCTCTGTTCTACATCAGAATTACAGCCTGAGATGAGGATCTTCTTGAGCTTCCAAAACTGAACACCATGTGTTTGACTGCTCAGAAGCCAAGCAGCTATGTTTCTCCCAGTAACTGACAAACCAGAAACTGGCAGGCCGCCACAGAACACAAATCCAGAAGACCTTGCTCAAAACCAACTTACCTTGTCAGATGCCTTTTGAGCTAAGGAACCCAAAAACTTGTGCTGCAAGGCAACCACAGAAGCTGGAACAGTCTTTTAACAGAAGACTGTTCAGACCAGTCCTTAGGAGGAGATGAAAGACTATGGAAATGAGTATCATAATTATTTGGCTGACAAGCTTTGGTACTCAGGATTCACAGGTTTTATTTTTAGTTCTGAAAGGAAATTTGCTTTTTTATGGTCAACCTAGTTGGCCTCTTTCTGCTTCCCTACTTGAGCAAGAGAAATTACAGTACCTCCCACTTTTGCTGCTCATTGTTTTTTTCTGTAATGGGCATAGGAAACTGGAATAAATTAATAAAATAACAGAATGATTTGGGTTGGAAAGGACCTCCAAAGGCCATCTAGTCCAATCCCCCCGCAGTTAGCAAGGACATCCTCCACTAGGATCACGTTGCTCAGCACCTTGTCAAGGCTGACCTTGAATATCACCAGGAGTAGGGCCTCAGCCACCTCCCTGGGCAACCTGATCCTGTTCCACCACCCTCATGGTAAAGAACTTGGGCCTAACATCCAATTTAAATATCCGTTTCCCTAATTTCACACCGGTGCCCCTTGTTCTCTTACTACAGGCCTTTGGAAACGGTCACTCTGCAGCCTTCTTGTAGGCCCCCTTCTGCTATTGGGTCTCCCTAGAGCTTTCTCTTCTCCGGGCTGAACAATCCCAGCTCCCTCAGCCTGTCCATGTAGCAGAGGTGCTCCAGTTCCCTGATTATTTTTATGGCACTCCTCTGGACCCTCTCCCACCAGGTCCAAGTCCTTCTTTAAGGAAGCCCTTCCACCTGCAAATGAGTCCCACACTACCTAGAAATATGTCTGACTTACAGTATAGGGGTTTTCCTCCACCTTAAGACCAGAAATCTTTTTATTTTTAAGCAATCACGCTTTGTTTTTATTTTAATTGTCTTTGTTAGAACCAAAGGAATCAAGGTTTGTGCTAGAGACGCACGTCACCCTGCAGACTAATGATGTGTTAAGAAGGCACTGCCGTGACTCACCATACCCTCAAATAACCTCCAGACTGTTCCGACAAGAGCTGCAGCAGAACAAGCTGGCTGCTGACTCAATCAGATGCAATAGGCACAGCCTCATTCCCTCGCAGAACGCAGTGCCTCCTCTGTGCCATTAAATATGATTCATACACAGCACATTGCCAAAAATCAAAGGAACAGATCAACATTAGCAGACAGTAAATTCTAAGTCTGCTCTTTTTTGAAAATTACATGCAAATAACCTCTAGTTTAATTCTGCGTACAGCAACTTGCCTTTCAACCTCAGTAAGGATGTTTCAAATTTACCACCTTCAGTAGAAGTACACATCCACTTTGACCATCTAAGCACCCAAAAGAGACATGAGAAATGCCTGACACCAAAAAAAGGGTAAATGGATGTCAGTGTTTAGCATCAGCTGTTACTAGCAACCTGTGGTGAAAGCACTGACATCAAAAGTTGTTAGAACAATGTCCAAAAAACACCTTTAGATATCATGGAATCTAACATCCATCTCAAATCCTTAGAAAACAAGCCAGTACCTTTGGTAGAAAGGAAGACATGTGACAGAAGAGCTTTGGAGCAATGCTGTTAGACAGCATGGCATAAAATAGCTCCTGTCTTGACAAGAAAGAGAGAGACAGACTTGGCTAATAATCCTATCCTTTTCAACTAGACAGGATGTGGTTCCACAATAGAGACATTGTCGACTCCATTAACCTACAGTGCTGGAAACAACTCATGAAAAATGGATTAATTTCCACTGCTCATTACCACTCTCAAAATAGCTGCTACAGGGTTGCCTATCGTTTGCAGACTTTTCCGAGAGAATACTATCATCCAGAAAAAAAGCAATTCCTAGTTTTAGTATTTTCTTTCTAAAAGAACAAACAAATCCATGAGTAAAACTAAGTCTTCTATTGGCTGAATTTTTTATATGATGAATTGTTCCTTTCCTATGGTATAATGTAGTCTCTCAAACTAGAATAGATCTTGCTGCCTAGATTTTAAAGGCTTTACTAGTGAGGAGCTGAATTTTCAGTTTTCAATGATGCAAGGTGTGGGGTTTTTTTCTGTTAAAGCAGTAACTGGGATAGAAAATACATTTTGAGATTGATATTAATATGGACATCAGCAAATAATTGTGTGTATATTTTACACGGCTGTTATTTTCTTCAGTGATACCTGAGAGCTGTATCACAACCTCTGAAAATAATTTTATAGCTCATTTGTTTCTCCCAAAAAAGTTATCATTAAAGGATGGTATCAACTGCATAACCAATAAATACAGGCCTTTAGCACTCCATGGCTGCATAAGCAGAAATATCAATTTATTTACATAACTGTATGCCTCACTATTTTTATCAATCCCTTCCCTATCTTGTCCTCCATAGACTCAAGATGAGGTAAGTCATTATGCTGCTTTGGTATGTAGCTTACTCAGCCTCTTTCTGTTTTTACAATAAATAAGAACTTTATCAAATGAAGACAGCTTGGATAGATGACCTTTGGAGGTCCCTTCCAACCCAAACCATTCTATGATTCTACAATTGTAATAATTATCACTTCACAATGGTTTTACCATTAAAAATACAGGGAAACTATCAATAGGTAGGAAAAACACCTTTCAAAGACTATTAAACTCTTATAATGTATTTCTGAGATTTGTTTATACTCACTAACTTATCCTCCCTCCATCCAAATTATGCTCCTCCCTCTATTGAACTGAAGATGAACAAGAGGCTGAAATACCACATTCGGCATCACAGAAGCACAATAGGTTTTGCAGTGGTATTCAGGCTTCTAGAATTGCCAGCAAATGCTCCTCCCAGAGATGTAACTCATTCCTGTGACAAGTCAGAACATAAAATGTTGGGGATTGCATCATCATTCCCAAATGGGATTTTGCAAGGAAGGAGTCGGCTTCAATCCTGGGATACTTGAGAGCATCACAAAAGAGCCTCCTGTGCCTCACAGCAAGCAAGAGTCTCTGCCAGCCTCTCCAGCTGCACAAGGACAAGGCTACAGGTAAGCAGCACCCCCTTCCTTTCACTGAAAGCCCTTCAGGAGCTTTGTTACCAGCCAGACAGTAAAACTGCAACAAAAGCTCTTCAGTTGTCTGGGAAAGACCTGTGTTTTAGCTATGAAGATTGCACCCTTGTCGGGTGACTAACACAGGCTCTCTGATGTATGTGCTTCAGCACTTCAGTGCAGCATCTTCTGGGGGCAGCTGCTTACTGTGTGTCCTGTGAACTGCTGTGATAGACCACATACAAGCAATATTGGAACATGGCATTCAACCCTGAAAAGGGAGCTCTGGAGAGCAGCTGAACAACTGAATATCCCATCCTCTGAGGATAATGAACACTATTTGAAGTAGATATTTATTCTTAACAATCCTGTACTCCAGAGAAAATACAAAGCTCTCATTCCACTGTGCCTGGACTGACTCACACAGAAGGCACAGCTGTAAGAGGGGCACAAGGCAGGTACTAGCGCCAGAAAAGCACAGTTGAACAGCAGCACAAGAGGGGACCAAGGATCCAGGACGCTGAATAAATACCAAATGGCTCTCAGGAATTGTAAAGGAAATGAGACAGGAGGATCAAACGGCACATTCGGCACGTTGTGCCTGCATTTATAATGTCTGTTGCCCTTTTTTTTTTTTTTTGGGG
>WBNM01028372.1:156807-171095 GCA_013399055.1 Ramphastos sulfuratus
GTTGTGGTGGGGGGGGGGGGAGGAGGGGCTAGACTACCATGGTTTCCAGTTTCTCTACAATATTAGGGTTACTGAAGCTGAATTCTCAGCATAGATCCAGAGCTTCTACAAGGGAGTGCTTTGAGAAGGGAGATTTAAAGTTAGTAAGAAACCTTTAAGAGGAAGAAGTTTTTAGAAGCATTGTTTTTAACACAAAGCTTAACAGGGAGGTGGCAGCCGATGAGATATCTGCACTCTAAGTGTTGACTCAACTCTGACCTGACCTCAAAGAGTACATTCTAAGCCCTGCCCTGGGAAACCATGCTACGAGCACATGATTCAAAAGCATGGTCCAAAGGACCTTTTATTAGTTATGGTCACGGGAAGAAACCCATTTGTTATATACATCTGTGGATTTCAACAGAAGTCTGTCCAGCCTCTTCTAAAAGCAATTAAGGAGAGATTATGTGGCTCATGCTTAGTTCCTAAAGGGTTAGGAAAGACTTGGGATGAAGAGCTTTCTCTGTATTACATGGAGAATATCTCCACTTTGGCCAAGACAGCCCTACAGTCATCAGTCTTGTGAAATCCATCCTTGCAAAACATCTGGCAAAACAAGGAAGAGAACCAAGAATAAAGAAAAGAATGGAGATGAACAGTGTATCCCTTCAGTACTGTGTGTCTGAGGCAAGGAATTTGTAGTCATGACAGAAAAAGGATCAGTGACACCTCAAGCCTACATCAAACTGAGAAGACTTTGTGGAGTTCTCTGTAACACTGCTTTGTGGCCATCACCCCAGTCCCTCAGGTTTTGTTAAACAGAAGTAGCTGGGCGGGGTTCCTGCTTTCATTTTTCCTTCTGAGAACTCTGCTGAAAGCTGTACGAGTCCATCACTGGTATTCAGGGACTCTACAAAAGCTTATGTACATACTCCTCTTAGTATCTATGCCTCTATTCCCTGGAAGCAAGGCAAGGGATTCTCTCAACCTTTTCTCCAAGAATGGCAAAAACGACATCAGGAAAATACCACAAAGGAGCAAAAGCAAGAACCCATTGGACTCCATCTTATTCTGACCTGCCATTTTCTATAGCAGCAGTAACACTCCTTTCAAAGGTAGGATGGATACAAACACTACCACCAGACATTCTATGATTCTTGATCTCAGCAAGTAGGATCTATGCGCTCTGGTGAAAAAGCAGAATCATTTGAACCATCTTCATTCTCTCCATGTCGAGAAGGGAACAGAGAGAACACAGACTCCCCCTATAGACACAGTGAGCTCCTGCAACAGTTCTCTGAATGTGGAAGCTGATGACCTTAGTTATTTTCTGTTACTCACCTGCCTGAAAAAGCTGTTTTAATGTATACCTTATCCTGGCTACAGGTAAGGGAAAGAGTGACCCAGCGACTGCTTGAGACAGTGTTACATTCTAACAAATTCAACCTAGATAAACAAAAGCTGATGCCAAAACGGGACAAAACCAATCAGAAGCAGTAAATCGCACAACCACACTGTGATGATTGCATTCGTTAACACAGTTCCCCTCATACCCAGTTCTCATTTTTCCCTGCCAGAAGCCTCTATCCCAATACAAGCCCAATACAAGGAAGAAGTGACTGAATCCTCCTTTCTCAGCTGAGCAGCAATCCCAGTACTCAAAAAAAAGATATCATGGAATAACATATAGCAAATTTTTCACATGATGGTTAAATCTTACAAAAACTGGAAATGAGACAAAATGGGAAGGTATGGAGGAAAATACCATCTTTACCATTTCAATGCCTAGGGATCATAAGAAATCACAACTGCTTTCACCTCCTGCCACAAAACTAAGAGAATGACTTCTCAGCAGTAGTATTTCCAGCCTTCATGGTTGCAAGCTGAGCCTAGAACTATCAACAAGCTGCAAATCATTACTTGCATGAGTTGAGAGAAACAACTCATATCTGTAAACTGACGCATTAATCTCAAGGCAGAGCACTACTGAGCCCGTGTCCATGTGGTGGAAACTCTGGGCTTTCTTCCCATATGGCAGAAAGATTAAATTTTTCCTAATAAATTTCAGCGCTTGGTCACAGTCAGGAACTACATTATCTCCTCCACTATACAACAGCTCCCACTTGCAACACTTGCGAGCTCGTCCCTCAGAGAGTGACTAACCTGCAAAGCAGGTCAACGAGCAGTAAAACTTAAAAGAACAAAGAGCACACAGGCTTTGTCTGTGTGGCAGAAGAGGCAAGTATGGTCTGGTGAAGCGATCAAAGCCACTGAGGAAGAGTGGAGATTCAGTGAAGGTGGATCCAAGCTGCATTCTCTGGCAGAGAACACCCAAAACACTGCATTAAAATAAAAATAATATATTCCAAGCAGAACAAATTCCTTGAAAAGCATGATAAAGCCACTGGCCAACATTAACAATAGCTGAAAACCTATAGACTAAAAATCTTTTTACATACGGATTTTTTTCAGTGTATTTTCACTGCTCTGCTGGGAAGGCTGTTTTGAGGATAACATTGCTTCTTAAAAAAAAAAAAAAANAAATATTCCTATATATAGTGTATATATCTGCTTGTATATTGTGCTGAGCTGTAAATATAGCTTCATCTAAACTTCCAGCCAACTGAGTTTTAGCCTGGGTCATTTTAACAAAGTGTGGGGGGGCGGGTAACTCCCAAACCCACATCAGCTCTTCACAGTTTTGAATCATGATTTGAAACAGAATTTCAAGAGAGAAGCAAATAGCTGCTTTGGCCTAATGACTATTTTTCCCCATAAGAAATTTGATAATATCAGTTTCTGGGTCTTCTCCATTTTCTTTTTATAGTAAAAATGTTATTGCTGGCCAACATAACAACACCCTTCAGAATTTATTGTGTTTTATAAATCTTGCAATGACTTTCCTGTTGTCTCCCATCTTCATCTCTCATTTGTGAAAATCTATTTATTTTTTTTAGTTAATTTCAAAGACAAACTCCAAAGGCAACTGGCAAAAATCTGGATTACGTTAGTTGAGAGAATTATACCAAAACTACACCGAGAAAGCAAACTCCTGGAATGCTAATAGGCCTAAAACATGCCCTGGATTGCCCCACCCTTCTGCTGATGGGGGAAGCAAAGGCAGGAGGAAAACAAAGGCTTGGGCCATTATGTCCCCTCCCAAAATGATAAACAGGTACTCACAGGTGTATAGGTACTTGTTGGTGTCTTGCCCAAATAAGGGCAAGCAAGCACTGGTTTCGCCTAATACGGTCAGTTTGGCAAATGCCATTTGATTGGTGGATCTCTGTGGCCAAAGGAGCCATTACACTCAGGCAAATAATTGAGCCAAGCTGTAAGCAGTTGTGCTGCCACTGCCTCACTGCATGCTGCTCTGCTCTATGTTCTGCTCTCCTCAAACATGCTCCTGCCTCATTGCTCTCAGCTTGGACAACATGTATTGCTCTGCCTTGTGCTTCAGACCAGCATAGCCCTGATGTTTTGGGCTTGAATTACCTGGAAATTTTAGTGCCTCAGGTTTACCAGGAGACGGCATTAAGTGCCTCCTGAGATGGTGAGAAGTGCCACCTACATTATGCTCGCTGCACATCTGCAAGAGATTCTGCCTGCACCTCTTCAAACCTCCATGCCAAGAGGAACCAGGATCAGGTCAGAGATTGTCTGCGTCTTTCCCATAACCCTGCTAAAGCCTGAGAAGTTCTAGAAGCTTCTCAACAGCTATCAAGACACCAAGCACTTCCAACACTGCTGCAAAGGACTATCTCAAAATTTCTACTCCACCACTGTAAGTAAAACAGACTTTCCCTAGGGCTCCAGTCTGTCTATTTATAAGTGGGGCAAAGCCATTTTCTTTTGAATTGCCCATAAGCATCCTTGTGAAGATTTTCCCAACCAAATTAGAACCCAAATTTAACTGGTTTGTACACAAGTTTGTAGGCGGGGCTTTTTGGAAATAAAATAACTACATACTTTGTAATTCCTGCCTCATTAACTGCTCCAATTAAATCAGAGTGCTACTCAAAATGTATAACCTAAGACCCTAGTAAAAAACAGTGGAAAAGGTCCATACATATGTTAAAGAACATTTTCTCCAACACAAAGTTACTAGCTATTTGCTACCTCTTATGATCTCACTGTGCCAAAAACAACCATAGCTAAGTAACAGACCTGCACTTTCTTTATATGATTATCTAGATTAAAAGGGAAAAAAACAAAAAAATCAGTGTCTCAGTATAAATACATACACAAAGCATATGTTAAAATACCATTAATATATAAAGTGGCTAGAACCCTGTGGAAACAGGGGAAATGCCAGTCTGTCTCCCCTATTACAGAAAAATTGTTTGAACAAACAGAAAGGCCTGGGGCAGGCAGGCACAGAACTTATCCTCCTCCTCTTGGTGGGTAAGAGATACTGCACACTGTATTACCAAAAGGCAGGAAGATAGAGGACCGACCGAATGACATCCCCTGCCTGGATATATCGATCAGTCACCCTTCCTGTCTTCATTTATACTTTGTATGTGCATTTGTAATGTTTAAGGAGACAACATGGGTCATTTTGCCACTGTGAAAGGAAATCTAGGTTAGATATTCAGAGGAGGGTTTAGTAAGTCCCATTAATGGTACAGTGATTACTCTAACAAATCATCTACTACACAATAATGTGCCAATAATGTAATTTTTTATTGAAGGAACTCCAAGTATGTCTATCACTAAAATATTGTGCAATTGCCAAAGCAGCCAAAGATGTTGAAATTCACATTCTATGGCAGCAGCAGTAATTTGAGAGCCATATGTCAAAAGATTATTAACCACAGTTCATTGGGTATTTTGATAGTAACACAGGGAAGTAGCTTGTTGTAGACAAACTGTATGATCAATTCAGAATGTCAGCAAGTCACCCAAATGTAATACTACTACAGTGGTTATATATGCAAATTAACTGCCAAGATATAGGTTACCCATCTAATGGGAAGATCAAAACCATTAGTAAGAAAGCATACAGAAAACTACCTAAATTATTCCTCGGAAGCTTGTCTGACATTATACATATCTAAAAGAAATACAAATTGCTGCACCTTCAGAGAGCAGAACTGCATTTCTACCTGACCACATTTTAGGGAGGGAGGAAAAAAACACAGAGTCCCAGCAGGTCCTCAATATACTGCACATACTCATCAGGCTTATAAAAATCACCCACAAATCAAACATTTTTTCTGCTAGGACTGCATCAGTCTTGACTAATCAGATACTACTGCTGTCTGCAGCTGCTTTCATCAGCAAACATGACAGCACCTACTGGAGGTTCATAAGATTCTGTCTGTCCCGGTGATGCCTGACAGAAGTCAGTCTGCTACAAAAGTTCTGATGCAATCTCAAGCCTGTAACTGCTTTTTTTTCCTCCACAGGACAAGGCTAGTGACTTACTATGAAGTAGGAAAACATACATAAAGCTTTTGTTTGTGTGCCTTTGTTTACTAAGTTAACAACGTTTCTATTTTAGTTTTATGTTATTTGCAATATGACAAAGGGTCGAAATACTTCTCTGACTTAAGTCCATTGTAATTCCTCCAAACAGTTCTGTTTCCCTACGAGAATTAAATTGCACCACAAGGCTTACGAGATGACTACATGCAAATATCACAATACTTGCCAACATGGATCACCAGTTCTCAAACTACCTTGCAAATGCTTCTTGCTCCAGAAGTAAACTAGTATCAAACAGGTCTGCCATAAAAAAATCCAGAGACATTTTGAAAGCCAGAGGTGCTGCCCAGTCTTCAGGATTAAAAATTATTAGCACCTTGCCTCAAACTTACTAAGGATCTGATCCTGGCAAATTCAAAGCAGCAGTTAACAGAAGTGTTGAGACATCTTTGTGTACACCACCGTCCTGTACAATCCACTACTAACAAGACACCTGAAAGGGAATGCATTCTGGTGCATTATCAAATTATCTTCCTGCAAGCTACAAAGATACACCCTGGCATTTCTCTAGTACTTTAGATAATCACAACAGGAAAAATAAGTTTGCTTTAAATTTAAAAAACAATAAAAGAGTTTTATGAATCATTTACAATACTTCAAGTACTATGAGTACTAAAAGCATTGTGGTTTAGAGTAGCAAAAGTAGAATTATAGAAGTATTTGGGTTGGAAAAGACCTCTAAGATCATCAAGTCCAACTGTCAACCCAACACCACTATGGTCATTAAATCATGTCCCGAAGTGCCCTGTCAACACACCTCTTGAACACCTCCAGGGATGGTCACCCCACCACCTCACTGGGCAGCCTGTTCCAATGTCTAACCACTCTTGCAAGAAATGAACTTTTCCTAATGTCCAATCTAAACCTCCCTGGCACAAATTCAGGCCATTTCCTCTAATCTTATCACCTAATACTAGGAAGAAAAGACTAACACACACCCCCGCTCACTCCAGCCTTATTTCAGGGAGTTGTAGAGAGCCAGGTAGTCTCCCCCCAGCTTTGTTTTCTCCAGGCTGAACAATTCCAGTTCCTTCAGCTGTTCTTCACAAGACCTGTTCTCCAGGCCCTTCACCAGCCTTGTCCTGCTTTCTTGTTAAACCCTTAGGTCACTGTTGAAGGCTACAGACAAACTACACCTGGACAAATAGAAATACTGAAACCATTCCAGACAAATACACCAATATCCATAGTCACATTGTTCTCTCAAAAGCTCATTATACTTTTAAACACAAAATTAACATAGAAAAGCTCTATAAAGCATATAAGTAGATTTCAGTAATACACATATTCATACATAGCTTTATTATTATACTTTCAAAATAGCTAAATTCATCACCCAACAGTAAGTATTACTACTCAGCTCATTTCAGGATTCAGCTAAGTGTTTCAGTGATTCCAAAGCCATTCATTCAGTCATCCCTACCCATCAGTACTTCATTCTTATTGTGATGGTACTAATACAGTTTGTAGCAATTCAGTATATGCATTTAAAATCTCAAAGTCCTTCAATTAAATGCATAAGAGTTTTTCAAACCCATCTGAAATGAAAGCCATGAACACAAATCTACATTGTTTAGTAAAAGAACTGAGGTACTCACCCAATGTCTTAGACTCAGAACTGATGGAAATTTTCAAATTAAAATACTCAGTTAAGAGTTTTTCAGAATGATGCATTCTAAGAATAGCTTTTTCCTGAACAGTTTTGTTCAAAATTTGCATATTGTGAGGTTTCATGTAAATTCACAACAACTGCATAACCAGTGGACCAAGTATTTTCCATAAAGCCACCAAAACAGAACACAAAAGCAGCTAACAGACAACTGAAAAGCTTAATAAAATACTTTTTTCTACCCATGATTGGTGTAGATCCTATGACAGTCATCAGACAAAAAATAAACACTATATCCTTATTGTGTTAATAATTCACCTAACTTTAAATAAGAAATCAGAATTACTTGGAGTTAGATGAGGTCTGTCATGTTTCTCTAGTAAAATATTAATTACTTATAAAAGATACTATTTTGAAACAAAGATCCATTCCCTAATAAATAGCATATGGTTCTGATTGCTTACAAAGTCAATCTAATTAATATTTTTCTGAAATTTGTTTTGGTTCCTAAAAACTTTATATGTAGCCTTAAACATTGATTCACTGTCTGTACCAAAAATATTCTCTGTAATAATGCTTTAAACATGCAATGCACACTAAGATAAAATACTGTAAAGAATTACCAGTAACTACTGTTGGAGTAACCTCAAACTTTACTGCAAGGAGAGTAGATAACGAAAAAAAAAAAAAAAAACCAACAAAAAAACCCAAACCAGACAAACTCCAGTTCTTCCATATAGCCTTCTCCCATTTATGTAATAGCGTTGTACAAGTGTTGCAAAACCACAGATAGAACAAAAATGATTGCATCTCAATACCTGGTGAACTTTAAAAAATGAAGTTGTTTCAATGTTCATCATTTGTTTAAGGCTGACATCATCTTACCAGGACAGACGTTGAAAAGAAAAACACAAACCTCTTCAGTTGAAGCTTTTGCGCTTTTTGTTCAGAAGTCATTGAAAGTGTATTTGCCATTTCTAGCCCTTGAATCAACTTCCTGGTGTGGCCAGCAGCTGGAAGGATGTTAATCGGAGGGTACGAGAAAGGAAGTGGTAAAACAATAGGCTTCCAGCCCTGGCCTCTGCATGCTCACAGAGAATAGATTTTGAACCCACTGCACAAAATTAAATATGGCACAGAAAAAAAAACTGTAGGGTTGAGTTTTCCTTTGCATTAAAAAAACCAAGCAAACAAAAACAGAGAAAATTGCTCAGCAGAAGAAACAAATGTGTGCCTTCAGCATCTTCCTCTTGCCATCAATATTCTCTCACAATCCGAGTTAATCTGTGCTTACTGCCTAACCATATCTTCATTTTTCTTGTCTTGAGTGGCAGCCAGTCAACCTTTCTGTTCCTTCTGCACAGCTACAGCACATGCAGAGCCATCAAAGCTGAGAAAGGCTTCAAGAAATTCTGACAACGTCCATGTCAACACAAATGCTGCAACAAGAAGTCCAGAAAATAACACATGCTCCTATACAAACACCTGAAAGGAACTGGCAGGTACTTCAGGAGACTGCTGTTATGACAGTGAAGCCAGGAAGAAAAGATATGCTGGTTTTACTAAAGAGTTTGCTTCTCAGAACACAAAAATGACAGACAGTCCAAAAAATGGAGTTTCCAGAAGTTTTAGAACACTAAATATCAGAAGGACACAGCTGTTGGAGCGAGTCCAAAGGAGGGCCACAAAGATAATCCAAGGGCTGGAACACCTCTGCTATGAGGATAGCCTGAGGCAGGTGGGCTTGTTTGGCCTACAGAAGACAAAACTCCAGGAAGACCTTATAGGTGCCTTCCAATACCTAAAGGGATCCTACGAAAAGGCTGGAGAGGAACTTTTCAGAAGGGTATCTAGCGGTAGGACAAGTAGGAACAGTTTGAAGCTGAGGGAGAGTAGTTTTAGACTGGATCTGAAGAAAAAGTCCTTCAGTATGAAGGTGGTTGGACACTGGACTAAGTTGCCCAAGATGTGGATGTCTCCTCCCTGAGGGTATTCAAGCCAGGCTGGATGAGGCCTTGAGCAGCTGAGTCTAGTTGAGAGGCATCCCTGCCATGTTGGAGTAGATGATCTCTAAAGTCTCTTCCAACCTAAACCATTCTATGAAATACATAAAAATACAGAATATCTCCCAGTCAGCCTCCTCGTGCAAATTAAATACCGGAAGTTGGCATGCTGTTCTTAAATGTCTTTCCTATGTTGTTTTCTCCTTAGAAGTTAATACAAACTTAAAATGTATTAAATGTGCTACAACAAATTATTGCTAGATCAACTTTAGCCATGTACGAAAACAGCTTACTCATAATAAATATATCATTATAATGTTTTAGCATCTATGACAAAGATAAAAAAAAAAAACAACCCACCACACACACGGCAAACATGCATCCAAAACCACACCACCTTTTCCTCCGAGTACTTGATTTAGTCTGTTTCAGTGTAACTGAAGACCTGCAACATCTTATCAGCAAAGGAAGTTTTTGTTAATGGTACCTAACTACCAAGATCTGATTTAGAAATTTTTTTCAAATGCTGACCCTTGAGAGCACAAAATGACAGAATCAAAACATAATAAAAGAGATCTACGCTCTCCAACTACATACAATTTCTAACAGCACTCAATTTTCACATATATCCCAAGAGCTTAGTGCAAACCCCAAGATAGAATATTTGTATGTAATGGTGGAAGCAGCATGACTCTGCACACACTGCAGAGAATGGAGCTTTCAGATCTAACTGAAAGTGAGAAGGTTTTAAGCAAAAGTAACAGGAGAGAGAAGTACTAGCACTGTCCCTTTCAGCATCAATGAGAGTTTGCTTAAATTCAGTATGAAACACATTTATAACAGACTGAGCAGAAGGGGTTTTGGTTTGTTTTTAATAAGCTCTTTTTAAAATTTCTACCATAGCACTACTGAGTTCCAAATCTGGAATGCAGAGGTGATCTGGTTGGTTTCTTTTAGGCTCTGTCAAACGAAAAACAAATCACATAAAGGAAACAATCTCTTCCTCCCAACAACTCAACCACTGACACAAGAAACACATTTAAAGCATAAAGTGAAGAAAGCATCATTTTTTCCAATTCCGTTTTCTTGTTACCCCAAATAATAACATCCTTTTCCATACCACAAGGGCTTAAAAAGTCTTCCTCTGTGTCTTCTCCCCAGTTCATATTTTCAATTCCCTTTTTGAGTATAGCAACACAAGATACCCCATCATCATTTATTCTGCTTATTCAAAACTGTGAAAGATCATACCCCATGACAAGAAATAAGAGAATAGTTTCATGGGCACCAGGTCTGGAGCAGAATGAGCAGCTACAGTACTGTGATGCAATCACGATATGACAAATACACTCTGTGGAGTCACTCTGTAGAGAGGAAGATCTTAGAAGCAACAATTGCCTTGTTTATATGCCAATAACTGAACTGCAGGTTGAGCTCAATTACATGCTTTCTTAGTACCATCAAAAAAGCTTCCTTCAGGTTCAAAGTACTTTGTACAAAAACAGCGTTTAGCCCTGACTGCAATACTTGGGCTTCACCTAGACATTAATTTCACCTGAAGTTCCTGTCTCAGCTGTAGGAGAACAGAGACTATTCACACAAGGGCATATGTATCCAAGCAGTAATGTATAAACTATTGAAATACTTTTGTAGAAAGCATTCAAATTTTGGGTGAGTTCTCTATACTGTTATACATTTAAAGTGTATGTTGAAACTTCATACAGCGTATCACGGGATTCACAATAAAATCTGAGGAATGCTGGAATTCTGAGAAAGAACAAGAAACTCATAAATCCTAATCATGCCTTCCATAACTGATCATGCTTACGAGTCAGCATGAAGAGAGCAGTGCTTCAGTATTGCACAGCTGAGAAGTCATTAATGCACAGAAGCAGCAGTGGAGATTTTAACAGTGGATGGTTTTCAAAATTAGCTGCCAAGAGGATTTGACACATGTAAAGCCCAGCTGCTCCTCCCGCCAATACTGAGCAGTTGCTTCGATGGAAGTCTTCTGGCATATTTTTCCTCATTCTGCTTGGCCACCATTCAGATGGAGGACAAGTACCATGCTGACATCCTTCCCTCACTGTACAGCTTCTCATCAGACATAGGTCAGGAGATTTATTTTAATTTTTCTTATATGTGCGTGTCTGTCTCTAAATGCACACACATCCATAAATACATATCCACACCTATAAAATGTAGAAGTCATAATTTATAGAAACAACAACTGAGAGAGACCAGACTAATAGAAGTACTCAAAAAAGTATTGCAGGCATTCATCCATTCTTCCAAAGTCCAAGCTCTGGAAGCTGAATTTCCAAAACACTGTGCTGCAACAACCAACTGCATCCACATGTCTGTATTTATCATTATCTCCTAAGTTCAGCTGATTCTTCTTCACCGAAGAGACCTACGAAGCTATTGGTTCTCTTGAGCACAAATAGAAAATTTGTGCTCATAAATGCTATGAAAAATAAAATTTTACAAGAACAGAAACTTGGGACTTAATAGCCAATTCCAGAGGACCTAGTAAATCTCTTAGCTTTTAGGTATAAAATGAAGCTGTGGAATACATCAACAATGAAGGCAGAAGTGTGAATGCACTTCAAATACATCCATGCCAACTTTTATCTAGTTGAGTAGTATAATCACATACTGACCCAGGAACGGTTTCTTGTCGAGTTATAAAACCAATATACAACCAATTATGCCTCCACTAATTTCCCTGAAACTGTGGCTACCCTGCTTCAACTACCCAGCTTGACTACGGAACCTTAAGATATTTTATGCTTATTTTTTCCAGAAATACATTTAAATTATTACCAGCTATCTGTATATGTATTCTGCTATCTGTGTTCTGAACAGGTGTGAGTGACAGAGGCACATACAGTTGGGAACATTGCCTCATGTTGCAGCCAAAGGACACCGTACAATATCTAATTACTTGACCTGTGTAATCCTTGGAAAACAGTAAGTGCTTCATCAGTAGGAAAAAAACCCCAAAACACCACACAAAAACACCACACCAACACCATGAAGTACAGAAATGTCCAGGATGCTGTGACATACTAAAGCAGCTGTCTCAGCTTTGTCCAGGCCCACATCAACCAAGTGATTTGTGCTTAGTGTTACTTTTAAGACTAAAGTGTAGAAAATACTCTAATTTTGTTTGGAATTAAAGTAAGAACACCCTCAGATTAAGTATGAGATTGCCACTAGTTGACATCTGAAGACAAAAAACTTTGGAACAAAAAAAAGCAGTTGTGTAAAGTGAACAGAAAGGTTCAGGACCAGATGTAAATCATCACTGCAGTGAGGCTTTCCACTTCATCACTCATTTCCAGAGTGGGAAGCCACAGGACAACACCCGTATTTCACAATGGAGCATCTAGGGAAGTAGATTTTGGTTTACTGCTGTTCTTTTGGGGCACGTCCTGGGAAGGCAGTGGCCTCTGCTTAGAAGGCTGCGTGGAGAGCTATGGCTCCCAGTAAGCAATAGTTTAGAAAAAGCAAGTGCCAAAGTACACAGGCGAGATGTGGTACTGCTTGAGACATTTATGTTCTGTGGGAATATTACAGTAACGCACTCTCCAGCAAAGGGATCTTTGAACCACCTCCAAGTGCTGTTACTGCATATTACTGTCTTTCACAATGCAGTAAAAATCAGGTCATTCATGCTCTGCTGAGTCAGTTACTTAAATTTTCTCCTCCCCAAGGTCTGAAGTCTTTTCCAAGCAGCTGACAGTTTCCAGGCATTTTCTCCTCTGCTGTATATATCTCATCTTTACCCCAGATTAGGAAGTTATACAAGCACTAGAATTCTGATGCTGGGAATGAAAAAGCTGCAGAAAAAAAAAATATCACTATTAGTTTCTGAATGTTTTCACTGAAAGGTACAGCATTTCCTCCTGTCAAATTTGAAAGAACCTTAAAGTTTCTACTTATTTTTAGGACTCGGGAGACTGAGTCTTCTCTCTGCCTTGCTTTCCACTTTCACAGTAATCCTTTGTGAACTTACTTCTTTTTACTGCTGGAGTACTTTGAATATCTACTGAGGACTTAATCACAGTATCTGCCAGCATATACCTTTACTTTTCATTGTGCAGAGGAAGGATAACAGGTTGCAATGAAGTAACTGGACATACATGAAGAACATGAGCAGCATCCATAAAAACTCCTAGCTTCAAAGGTGATCAATCTCATCCACAGGACCAATACATAAAAGAAAACTTAGAAAGACTAAAATTAGACTATTAGACATAGAAGAAAACAAATCCTTGAGAAAGTGAAAAAGTGGTGGCACATCGTGGTATAAATAACAATGGACCTGTTCTACCTTCCATCAATGTGCCAAAACTAAAGAATTTGATTTGTCTCAAGAATCTCTGGAAGCTCTCTAAGATGGTTGTTGTTCAATCTGTATGCTTGCTTCAATTGTGACACAAGTGCCAATAAACTGTCACTTTGTAAGTACTTGCTTTAGAATCCAACACAATCAAGCCAGCTGAAGCAGAAAGCAGTCAAGCAAAAAGGATTCTGCAATTGACAGCTGGGAGAGCAGAGAGGGGAGGAAAGCTTTTGTAAGGTCAGAGGACAAGTCTATCCTCCACGTGTCCAGGAACACTTCTGCTCTTGTATAAGCCTTACCGCCAAGTACCCTCACATGCAGTCAGCACATGAACGTATGGGCTCATTCACATCTAACCAGAAGAAACACATCCACTACCACCCAGAACAAGCCTTGTCTCATTCTTCTACAAGACAACCTCATTAGCACGACGCTCAGACTGATGGACCACAGTCCCACAGGTGCTACTGGCACCATCCACTGCAAATCAGCTCCAGATTCTTCTTGCAGTGGAAAAGACTGCGTTATTGCCAATGAAGATCCAGTCTTTGTCCCTTGTTTTGTTATAAGCATAGCCAAAGCTCTATATTCTAGCAGAGCCCTGGACAGAGTCTCGGGAAAGATTGTTCTCAAGCCACTGGTTTAGCAATGACTTCACTTGTTCCAAGAAAGAGACACATGAAAACAGATGCACATTCTTAAACTGTGAGATTGAACTGCTCCTGCATCTACCTTACCTTAGGAGATGAGCATATTCAGGGTCTCTTCATGAAGCAGACTTGACTTTTTTTTTATATATATATATTTTTTTTTTTTTTTGAGAAAAATGCAATTGCAGGAGAATCAGCTCTTAGTG
>WBNM01028372.1:171125-185561 GCA_013399055.1 Ramphastos sulfuratus
TAAAAAAAAAAATAAAAAAAAAAATTAGTTGAGACCACCGTAGGGCAAATCTGTTGGTTTGGCAAGGCAATTACTGTAGAGCTAGCAAAGAATTGCCTCCATATTCAAACCAACAAGGAATTAGTGTGTATTCTTCTCATTTATTCAGAAGCGCCTCAATATATTTCTTGAAGCGACGGGCCCAGAACTGCCCACAGTAGTCAAGGAGAAGATTCACCACTGTCAAGTAAAGGGGCAGAAGTACATACCTAGTCCTGGTGGCCACACTATTCCTGATACAAGCCAAGATGCCATAGGCCTTCCGTGCCAGCTGGGCACACTGCTGGCTCATGTTCTGCCACCTGTCAAAAAGCACTTCCAAGTCTCTCTCTGCCAGGCTGCTCTCCAGTCAACCATCCCCCAGTTTACATTGACGCATGGGTTTATTGTGGCCAAAGTGTAGGACCCTGCACTTGGCCTTGTTAAACCTCATACCATTGGCCTCAGCCCATCAACCCAGCCTGCCCAGGTGTCTCTGAAGTCTCCTCCTACCTCCCAGCAGATCAACACTCATTGTGTCATCCACAAATTTACTAACAGTAGACTTGATGCCCTCATCCAAGTCATCAGTAAAGATGCTGAATAAAACTGGGCCCAGTACTGATCTCTTGGGGACACCACTGCCCACCAGACACCATCTGGATGCTGCACCATTCACAACCACTCTCTGTGCCCAGTTATCCAGTCATTTTTTAACCCAGCAAGGGGTGTACCTGTCGAAGACTGCCACCTTTTCCAGGAGAATGCTGTGGGAGACTGTGCCAAAGGCTTTGCTGAAGTCTAGACAGACCACATCCACAGCCCTCCCCTCATCTACCAGACAGGTCACCCGCTTATAGAATGAGATCAGACTGGTTAGGGCAGGACCTTCCTTTCTTAAACCCCTGATGACTGAGCCTCATCTCCTGGTTGTCTTGTATGTGCTGCTTGATGGCACTCAGTATGACCTGTTCCATAACCTTGCTAGGCACCAAGGTCAGGCTGACCCCCAAATGCTCCTTTTGGTCCTTCTTGTGGATGTGTGTCACATGGGCCAACCTCCAGTCATGTGGGGCCTCCCCTGTTAGCCAGGACGGGGTGGGGATGCTCTCCATAAACAATGGAGAGCATCTTAGCCAGCTCTTGTGCCAGCTTCCTAAGCACCCTAGGATGAATCCCATCTAGACCCATTGGCTTGTTAGGATCTAGGTGGCACAGCAAGTCACTAAATACTTCCTCCTGGATTACAGGAGGGATATTCTGCTCCCCATCCCTGTCTACCAACTCAGGAGCTCAGCTGCCCTGAGAACGTCCAATCTTTTTGTTAGAAGACTGAGGTGAAGAAGCTGGTAAGTACCTCAGCCTTTTCCTTCTTTTCCATTATTATGCTCCCCGCTTCACCCAGAGATTTTCCCTGGCCTTCCTTTTGTTATTAATGTATTTATAAAAACACTTTTTCTTATCCTTAACAGAATTGGCCAGATTGAGTTATAACTGAGCTTTGACAAATCTTAATTCTGTATGTGACCTTAAAATATCCTTAAATGCTTCCTGGTTCACCTGCCTGTTCCCTGCTCAACCTGACCAGTCTTCTTCCCCAACGCCTCATTTTTCAGCATACAGGGACAGCCTGTTCCTGTGCCTTCGTAATTTCATCCTTAAACAAGCCCAGCCTTCCCACCCCTCTTTCTTTTTGAGGGATGCTTCCCAAGGGACTCTCTGAGCCAGCATGCTGAATAGATCAAAGTCAGCCCTCTGGAAGAACAAGGTTTCACTGACAGCCCTCCTAACTTCACCACATATTGAAAATCATACCGTGGTCACCATGCCCCAGCCAACCTCTGACCACCACATCTTCCATCAGCTCTTCCCTGTTTGGAAGCAGTAGGTCTAGCAGGGCACTACCCCTGGTAGGCTCACTTAACAGCTGCAACAGGAAAGTTGTCATCCACACATTCCAGAAACCTTCTGGACTGCCCACTTTCTGCTGTGTTCCACTTTCAGCAGACATCTGGTAAATTGAAGTCCCCCACAAGAACAAAGTCTAGGAAACGCGAGACTTCTCCAAGTTGTTGCAAGAATGTCTAATCGAGTGTCTTTATCCTGGTTGGGGGTGGAGGGGCTGTAGCAGACTCCCACCAGGATATCAGCCTTGTTGGTCTTCCCCTTTATCCTTATCCATAGACATTCCACCTTGGTGTGTCTAACATCAAATTCAAGGCAGTTGAAGCACTCCTTAATATACAATGCTACCTCCCCACCTCTCCTTCCTTGCCTATCCCCTCTAAAGACCCTGTAGCCATCCATTGCAGCACTCCAACCATGCAAGTCACCTCTCTATGTTTCCATGATGGTAATTATACCACAGTTTCTAATTCCTCCTCCTTATTCCTCATATACTGTGCATTGGTATATAAGCATTTCAGAAAGGGAGTTAGGCCATAGGTTTTCACTCTTGCTATCTGACTATTCCCAGACTTGCACAGTGGTCCAGAAGCAGGTGCCTAGTCATGGTCAACAGAGCAACCTGGACAGGATGATGCATATGTCACTGCCACTAAGACTCCAGGCTCAGATACAGCCAATTTTTCCCCTTCAGCATGACTAAAGCAGGAATTCAACTAAAAGAAAACATAATCTTATCAGGAAATCAGGGATAATCTATCCATCCTCTGTTACCCAGTTTCTGGAACTGAGAAAGACGCATTTCTCATTTCCTCAATCTCTCAGCACCTGACAGTTAAAATCTTCAAGCATAGCTACACCAGGTCAATGGGCACTATGTTTTCAATAACAGGTACACCTCAGGCATTCAGGTAAACAATTGCAACCAGCTCAAATTCTATTAATTTCATCTATGAAGTGAAGATAATAAAAGAAATCAGTAATTGTGAAGTACACAGATACTAGATTGATGACTGTCCACAGAAAACCCCACAGGAAATCACAGCCTCTGTCTTCTGATCAGGTTAGAACCCATACAGTAAATAAACAGACTATGTTGATCAAAGAATATAAGAACAGAAGGTGATAACCATCTAAATAAACAAACACTTTCCATTCACTCTACTGAAGACAAAGATCCTGTAGAACTACTACATAAAATACAGTTAAATAGTTTTGCTGTGTATGCATTAGCATACAACATAAAGCTGCACCGGAAACTTTTTTTCCCTTTGTTATTTAATATGAAGACAAGATAGTCAAGCACATGAATATTATAATAACCACAGCAAGTCTCATCTCCTCCAAAAAGTGAGTATTATTACCTCCACACTCAGAATTGCACATAGAAGCGAAGATACTCCTATCCTGTTTGACAAATTAAAAATTGTTACCATCTTTCCACTGCTTTCCCAAGTAAGGACTTTTTATTAAGTCTTGCTTTCACCAAAAAAAGAAAACCAAACTAAACAAACCAGCCTTCATAGGGGTCATCCACTACACCAGACTGTTCAGATAGTCTTGGAGTTTGTTTCCAGACTATTATGCCCATTTGAGCACTATTCCAGTTCCTCAAAGCTTGACATGCTCAGTGCAGCTACTGATAGAGAGCAGAACTTTGGGAGTTCTCTACACAATGAATCTGCTCTAACTAGAGTTAATATTCTGTATCTGCACTTTCTAATAGCTTTATTTTGGAGTGGATGACTAACAGGGTTTGACTCGGAAAACAACTGCTAGGACACCCACAGGCAAGCCAAGTACAAATGCTGAGAACTTGTCATCTTTAACATCTGGAAACTGTGACCCAACAAGCTATTTGAGCCCCGAATTGGACTACGTGATCTCAGGTTTTTTAATTATAAAAGCAGGAGGCAGATCTTTTGCCAACACTCTTTCTCAGGAATGTAAACATTAAACCAAGAATTTAAAAATTGTTAAGGTAGAGATGAAAGGAAAAAACAAGATTTCTGCCTTCTGCTGGACCAGCACGAGTTTGAAAAAGAGAAAAAGGTGCAACTGAAGTATTTTCACACATTGACAAACAAGATACGCTTTTAACTTGCAGACAAGATCAGTAATCAGACTGGAATACTTTCTAGAAACACACTCCTAAACCAAAGAATCATAGAATGCACTAGGTTGGAAGGGAGGCTCTCTATCCCAGGGCGCAAGATTAAAAAGCATGTAAAACAGCAGAATAGATAAGACATTCTAAGTTGCTAACAGATTTTAAAATCATCATCTCTGCCAAGGACAGATAGGTGGCTTGAAAGAGCAAACAACGTGACTCTCTAAAACTAGAAGTTACTGCTCATGGATGTGCTAACATTAAACAGAAAATTTGCCTGTCCAAGCAGATACAGGAAACAGCCTGTACATCCAGAATGTTAGCTTGTTTTCCTCAAGCACATAAGCACAAGGCGAGTTAAGCAAGAATATTAAATGAAAAGGAACCAAGTTCATCCTGAACCATCTCTGCATCTCTTCCACCACCAACCTTTCTTGAACAGCCTGCTTCATGACCTTCAGCGTTACTGTTGCAACCACAGCTCAAGAAAAATAATTATGTGACAGCATTTCAGAAAGTCCTTCAAGTGCTCAGAGATGAGAATACAAAGGGAATATTTAAATGAAACAGATACAGCTCAGGTCCAAAGGGGAGAAAATTTAAAAAAACAAACCAAAACAACACAGCAATAAAAACACAATATACCATCATCTATATTTATTACAACTTCCTAAAAATTCAAGACTGAAGTTACAGAGATAGAGCTTAGCATCAAATACATCTAAGATGTCCCTTCATTAGGCAAATTTGCTGGAGCTCCCTTTCACATGCCACTGAGGAAGTCTTCCCCAACTCTCTACAAAGCAAAAACATCCAACATAGCATGTTCCTGAAATCTGAAGATGCAGACAGTTCTACTACGTTGTTTTTGGCTTTTTAAGAAAAACACAAAGCATGTTTATTGCTTATTAAATTATCTCATCAGAGCCTTAGTATTCATCAGGCCTGTCTGAAGGAATGTCAAAACCAGACAGAACCTCTCCCAGCAGTTCTCCTTGCAGCTTTAATGTTTGGGCATCAATCCAAAAAGGATGAGAGTCACACATGAACAAGGCAAGCAATTAGCACTTATTTTATAAATGTTTGCTCACTTTACTCATCTTTCTGAACTGTGATCTGAATTCTAGATACACTCATATGCCACAAAGGGTATCACAAGCTTAAGGGCTTATTTTTCACCTTTGTTTCAATCCTCTGCAGAGCAATAAGATGTGTTGCCAGTAAGATTATATTTGTAATGCATTTTAACTATGTAAAGTGCCATTAGTTCTGCTATTTCACTCAGAAACTAGTTTTGCAGTGCTCTAAGTTGATTCGAAAAGAAAAATGAGTCACTCCTATCACATCACTCCCATTCTTTGAACATAAACATACTTTATTTGTGTTTTCTTATCCTTTTCTTACCCTCTTCCCCTTCCATGCTCACCATTTTCCAGTATCACTTAAGTAACTTAGACAGTTTCCTATGTAGGACAGAATTAAAGAGATTAAAATAGTTTAGTAAATGCAATTGCTCAAGTATCTTACCAACGCAGGCCATTGAATTTGTTTGATCTTTGATCCCTGAGTCTGGCTTGGGTCTTTTCTTTTCACCCAGACCAGCTGGTACTCCACCAAGAAGGTTGCAAAATCTTCATAAACTTTAACCCATTCTCGCTTTTCCCATTCAAGGTCATCAAATTCCACGTACACCTGGAGAAATTTAACAACAGGAGAGGACAGTCATTATTAGAATACATGACATGGATGCATCTACAGGCATGTTTGAAAGCACATGTTTAAAAATTTAATGCCAAGAGCTTACTGTTATGGGATTGAAATAAATCAATTCCTGCACCACAGAGTGATTTTTTCTCAGCAGTGCATTTGTGCTGAGTAGAGAAAGGTTACATTTGCTGAAGTGTTACCATTAACATTGGGTATCTTATCTCACAAATGGAAAGCCTAATGCTAAGTTTTTACTACTATCTTTCAAGTAACACATACAACTACTTAGATATCAGTAAAGTTTTAAGGATACTTCTCATTTGCAGTTCAAATACTTGTCATGTAATACGAATCAAGAAACACTGTTTGGAGAAGGGGAAAAAAAAAAACAAAAACCAAACCACCAAACCACACCCCCCACACCAACCAAAATAAACAAGCCACTGGAACAGAAGCAGAAAGGACATCCTGAGTCTGTAGACCCTGCTACTACAAGCAAGCCCAAGACACAGCACCTAAGAGAAGCAGCTCCATTTCTCGTTGTTTCTGTCCTTATGAAATCCCATTCCTTTGGGGAAAGAAAGAAAATATTTACACACTTTTTATTTCCAGCTACATTAATTTGGAGTGCGTTTGCAAGTATCTGATCTTGTGCCATTCTTGTCCTGTAGGTTATACAACTCTCCCCAACACATTCTTAGAAAACAATCATATTCTCCTTCAGCTGCATTCACTAAGCTAAATATGTCAAATCTTTTGTCTTCTCTTGTAAAAGGAAAGGGTAACTCAGCTTGGAAGCTATCCAAAGCTATCTGCATTAGCAAACAAACTCTTTTTAAAAAATGGAAATTCCTAAAGAAAATCAGCTTGCTTTATAAAAGGAAGTCACTGCTTGTCACACAAGCTGCTACCTTCCTAAATCTCAGCCATACCCAAGGCAATTTTTGAAACTAGAGTTTCTTCCTTGATCTGATTCTGAGAAGTTAAATCACTGTCACAGAAATATTCTTGTCTTTTTAACTCTGGTTAATTTTAGGCCTACAACATATTTCCTTGTCTAGACTTGCTGTCTCACACTTTCCAAACGTGTACCTACACTGTGCTCCTTCTCCCTTTGGTGTACACAACTTTAAATGTGCACCAAGACTCTTCTCATTCCTGTAACAAAAATTCATGATCCCAGTTTCCCTCCCCCCACCACAGAAACTCTTTTTTTTAAACACATATTCCACCCATTCTGTTCCTACATACCACTTTGCTTTCCCTTCCCTCTTTGAAGCATCAGATTAAAAAGATAACTACCTAGTGCAGCTGGTTTTTTCGATGACAGCCCATTATTGCATCTCCACTTAAAATTTTTACAAATAAAAAAAGAAAGCTATTTATTTTCCTGTCAGGCTCTGCTCAGTTTATCCATTTATTTCATTGTTTCTCCACTTCTCACAACCTCCACAAATATAGCACTTTAAGAGTTAATGCTCTATTTTGGTTTTAAATTATAAATAAGAGAGAGGAAATTTCTGGACATTATTTTGAATAGAGAGTGAATGAGCAGGGCATTGGTTGTAAAAAGAAAATAATGATAAAGACTCCATCATTCATTGGTTTGCTAAGAAGGACGAAATGGCAATGTGTAAACAGTTTCTCGCTCTTTGTTCCCTTTGCCTTCTGCCTTCCACCTCCTCCACTTCTCCTCTGTGCATGACTGAATATTAACCCGGACTGAACGGATAACATGCGAGATCTTGCTGGTTTTCTGTCAGTGGGGAGAGAGAGTGGTATTTGCCCCTTCTGGGCTTTCTTTGTCCAGCAGGGGGAGAGTTGGATTTCTGTATTATTTCTAAGTTGTACATAATTGTATATAATTGCAAATACAGGTAAAGATATTTTGTATATACGCTTGTGAAATATAGCTTTCTCTTATTTCCAAATCTTCTGAGCTAGTCTAGTAAATTTCATTAGAAGGCTAATTTTCTCAAACCCACCACAACAAACCACTCACTCCTCTGACTATTCACAGCTATTGCTCACAGTGCACCTGATTCCTCCTCACCCACCCCTTTACCAAATACTGACACCCAACCATCACTGTCATCGTGCACACTCATTTTCACCAATACCATATACACAGCTGACTAGATTTTCTACCTCTTATTTCACATGTAATTTTACTACTCAGTTTCTTTCTTGCCTGGTCTTAATCATTGGGTCATGGTAAAGTGTGCACAGGGCATCTACCTGCATTAAATTCTGCTCCTTCTTCATTTCCTAAGGGCAGACCTTTCCCTCTGGATTTACCACCTCAAAATTGGGAATTTCTGCCATTTGCCTGCTGCCACTCCTGTGACATTTCAATTACTCAGGCTGATCACGGTCATCCGCCATCTCTGCATCACTTAGTAGCTCAATGCACCTACTCTTTTCATTTTTCCCTCTGCCCATTTCATGCACTGAAACTATCAGGAAACTCTTGCAGTCTTCACAGTGTCGCTAGAATTTGTCCCTTAGGAACCATTCACATATAAATTGATCCTCTCAACTGTTCATTATTACAGATACTGCCTACTCTTCTAACAAAGAAGGTTGAAAACCACAGGAAAACCTCAAAACTAAAACTGTGGGCTGATACTGAAAAGTGTCTTTTAATGAAAGGTAACCTTTCCTATAAATTGATTATAAAATACATAATAAAGTTGCAGAATCATAATTTCTTTTTCTCAAGCCAAACAACAGTAAGCATAGAAATGCTTCAAAACACTGACAGGAAAGCATACTGCAAGACAGCAATAGTATCTTGTGTTTCTAGATACTCTGAACCTTGCTAAAGATACATTTGTTTCTGCAATTGATCAAATGATAAAATTTAAAGACAACCTTTGGCAATGGCCTAGTCAAATATTCATCCTCTAAAATCACCTTCCTCCTGACCCCTCCTCCTGAAAATTCCACTCAACTATTCTGGATTGGTCAAATAATTTCATTTTGTTACCTGGAGAGACATTTTCCTTAGGTAATCTATTACAGAGTGTAAGAAGTTGGGCACCCCACTTCCCACAGCTAAGAATTAAAAATAATTAAATAAATAAATACTAGCAGACAAGAGGACGTTGGGTGAATAAACGTTTCTTAACAACATAGGTAAGTCTAAACCAGAGTTAGCAGTTCAGAAACCACCACACTAAAACACACTGTATCTTCTGGACAGAAGCCAAAACTTGTGGATAACTGTGATACAGTGTAGTGTTTGTGTACAAGTTTTGTACCCCAAATAAAGTAAAATCTGATGCAATGACAGTGGGATTTACTGCCGAGCTATCTGTAGAGTCTCTTGGCACTGTATAATTAGATCTTCAAAGGAACAATTCCAAGAAAAGTGGAGAACGGAGCGCGGCACAGAGCCAGTCTGCCATTGCCCAGGGCACCATATTCTGCCTCTAGTAGGATACACACACAACCTTACTTGGGAGTTACTTCTGCCAGCTTCCACTAGAGTCAGGTTTCTGTGCCAAGACTGTTAACTCTCTGCTGGTTTTGCAAAGTTCCTTTGTGAAAGACAGAAACAACACAGAGTTCAATGATTTAGCCATTCCTTTTTTTGCTAATAACTACTTAAATAAAGAAAATTATGAATTTATAAAAAATAAAGAAAATTATGAATTTTTGAGGCGACTGTAAAGCCTTCGAAGAACACAGGCATTGACTTACCACCCAGAAAAGTGCAGGATCCCAAGCAACACAATTTATAAACAGAGTAAGGGGAGAGGTGGAAAGAAAGCAATCCAGCAACCCATGCCAATGAAATAAATTGTAGAAGCAGTGTTAGACCCCCTAAGGAGTGCAAAGGCTGAAAATATTTTATCTGTCTCGCTTCACTGATGAAACACTGTACAGCCAGAAACTCTACAACATTTGTCTCCCTAAGAATGAATGTTGATTTTGAGATTTTTCAGCCAAATTTTGCTTCCTTGCTTTGTCAGCTACACACAAGTTTGTGTTCCCAGAGTGGCTGAAGTCTTCTCAGCACATATGCATTCACTTATGTAAAAAGGAGAAATTCCCACTGGGATGACATTATAAATATAATTGGCATTAATGTGCTAATTTTGTAACTCAGTATTTTCCAGCAGGAAGCAGCATAAGCTTTTAGCATGCTTTCCAAAGTAAAGCAAGACAACAAATTAATTTCCAACAAAGTTAGCCAAATAACTGCAACAAAATATTGTCCTTTCAAAGCCAAAACACAATCACAGTGAAATTCTCTACATGCAGTGCTGTGATCCAGAGTCTTCCAGTCACTTCCACTCCAAGTAAATACACCTGACCAAACAATTTCAAAAGTGCTTTCAAATGTCACAAAAGCATACTTGGTCCCAGCAAGCTTGATGTATAATGTTAAAAGCACAGTCCATGGATCATCTACTTTCTTAAAACTACCTGAGTGGATGAATGGTGTTTGCAACTCCCCCACAGTGTAGTACTGTTACATGCTGCCCACAGGTTGGTTAGTACTTAAGACGACTGCAATGTTAACAATCTAAGAACTGACTTCAGGTTAGATTTGCCCTGGCAAGAGCTGCAGGCAATACAACTATAACGAATCATTAAAAACTTGTTTCATTTTAAGACAAAGTAATCTCTTGCAACAAGGAAAGTGTGCTGCATATTATTTACTAAGTTTCTACTGAGTCTGCTAAAACGGTCCATACAACTGATTTGTATTAAAAGAATACAAGTTTTCTTTTCTCTCCCAAAGGAGTGTACAGTTTCTTCTTTGTCACCTAAAGATTGTTAGCAATACATTTATTTCCAAAGGTGGGGGGGGGGGAGAATCACGCAATTTTAAGATGTTTTTAATAAGGCAAAGAAAACACTTCTACTTTTGTACCACATCAGTCTTTCATAAACACAGGTTTGTCTACTGACCTCAAGGTGAGTCTCAGAGCACATCCCACTGTGCTTCACTTACATTTTTAAATTCAAAGAGACAGAATGACACTGTGCTACTGTAATGCATACCTACTTTTTACACTATTTGTAAGAGTCAAGAACTCAAAACTAAGGGGCTAAGTTACCTGTGGAATTCAGAAATCTTAGTTACACAACTTAAAAGACAGAGCTAACTCTCAGCATATAATCCAGCATCAAAAACTAGTCGTCAAATTTCCAAACTTGTGATGAGTAACCTGTACTAGTGGGAGGTGTCCCTGCCTATGGCAGGGGGTTGGAACTAGATGATCCTTGAGGTCCCTTCCAACCTTATAATTCTATGATTCTATGTATGCTCAGATAAATTTAAGAATGCAAACTCTGAATGTAATTCAGCAAAAATTTACTTGAAAATATGCAAGTATAAACCCCCATGTTTCAGCTGCAATAAATGTATTATGGGGTGCGTGTGTGCGCACATGTGTGCATGTGTTTTGTTCTTAAAACCCATGGTGAAATCAGAGACAAAGAAAAAAAAATTCCTGTTTGATGCCTTGAAATTACACATAGCAACAAAGAGAATCAGAAACCACATTACAAGATGCCAGGACAAAATTCCAAAAGGAGCAAAATAAAATTTAAGTCCAACTCAGTTTTTCCCTCCCCATATTCTCCAGTGTTGACTGCAACCTGCAATTTTTAATTCTGGTGCATGTACATTTTATGTAACGTCTAATAACGGCTTATTCTTGGCACAGTAGAGAGGGTGCTGGGAGTTTCCTGGTCTTAAGAGAATCCACCTTTTGAAAAGAAAATCTAAGAAACCAAGCGAGCAGCCAGTGCCTCACTCTTCCGCCCACGAAGGTGGACAGAAGCAGTGAGTCTGTGTACAGCAAATCCAGCCACCATCAGCAGCAATGCAGGTTTGAAATTGGCAGGAAGGTTTCCAGAGGTCTGAACCCCACACAACAGCTTGCTTAGCTTTAGTGAGCTTTTTTGGCATTGTGTGTAGTTGAAAATTAAAAGAAAGAACACTAGGCTCCAAAAAACTTCTCCATCTACTTACTGAGATGGATGTGATTGCCAAATATCTAACTGGCATAAACTACAGCTAGTTCTAAGTACACAGGGAATGGACCCAGTAAGAGTAGTTTTATAAAACTTGGTCTTTCCGTTCTGTTCCCAATGCCTTCGCCTTCTCGGGATTTTCCAGATTGTTTCTTTAATGGGAACAGCACTAGTCAGCAGTTAAGTCTTTCTAAAGTCTTTCCAAATATATCTTTCTAAATGGGAGGAATTTTTTCACTGTGAGGGTGACAGAACACTAGAACAGGCTGCCCAGAGCAGTTGTGGAGTCTCCCTCTTTGGGGATACTCAAAACCTGCCTGGATGTGTCCCTGTGTGACCTGGTATAGGTGATCCTGCTCTGGCAAGGGGATTGGACTGGATGATCTTTTGAGGTCCCTTCCAGCCCCTGTCATTCTGTGATTCAACTTATCAAATGCAATCAAAACACAATTCACTATAAAACGAAACAGTAGAATTATTACTGTGTTATATAAGTGCTACCCATTTCCATATGGAAAAGCAGTGAAATAGCAACCAAAGACAGCAAGGGGGTTGCTGTTTGATAAAGGGTTTGCAATGTTGTTCTATGCTACCAAAATTTCTCCAGTCATTCACATCAGCATTTCAGTCATATTACACTGAAAAGAACTTATGAAGCAAAGGATATGATGTTTCTTTTATATATTGAAATGCTAAACATTTGCATTTTACAAACCCTTCAAGTGAAACAAAGAAAGGGAAAAAAAGAGTATTTGAAAATACATTGGCATCAGTCCATACAGCCTAAACCCTCTGAAAACAGCTGGAATAACAACAATATAAAGGTCTTAAATTAACCAGTTCTTCAGGATTAAAAAATGGGGGTTATTGTCTTCAAGTAATCTTTCAAATAGTCACGATTTTTTATTGCAAATCAGACATATTCATTTCCAAGTACAAAATTTCCTCTTGTATTTGTAGACAAGTATTTACTTCTGACAAAAGAAATAGCAAATGTACTGTGCAGGGGTGGTTAGACACCCACAATGCCTCAGAAAGTCTTGAAGAGAGCTGAAAATGTTCTTCATGAAACTGATATCTACTTATTAATCAGAATTTTCCAATTCTTCCACCATTTAAGGAATATAAGTTGTCTCAAAAATGCATGAGCTCTGCATCTAACTCTCATCTAGAAATAAAACCTAGGAAAAAAATTACACAGAAGCAGATAGATGTTTTAAAAGAAAGAACACTGAAAGCTCCTCAGTCCCTCAGGTTATTTTTATGCTATTTCAACACTTAAAAAAAAAAAAAAAAAACAAACAAAAAAAAACCACCAAACAAAAAAAAACACACACCACAACATGGAATTGTTTGGACAAATGCTCAAACAAAATTTAATTCTCTCTTAAATGGGAGGAAAAAGTCTTGCTACTTGCTTGACTGTGGAAGTCAAAAGGACAACTCCTCAAAGATTAAATCCCCTCTTGACATCCTCCTATCATAAAACATTGTACTGATGATTCTGAGGACTCAGATTCTCTGTATATCCAAAGGAGAATGGAATAGGTGTAGTATCTCAGCAGGAGTCCTCAATTGTAATCTAGTACGTTGAGTGTACAGAAGAGACTGGTTCATTACACCTGCAGGGTATTATGGTCCTGTTGTTTCAGAACTGCCTGGAAAGCTCTACATTTTTTTCAGCATGAGTTCTGGGTCTATCCAGCAGGAATGGCCAAGACTTATTTCTTGTAAACCATTGAAAGATCCCACATAACAGCATCCAGCTATAGCTCCTCTGAAATACAAAGGGGCAGGCCCTTCAAAACCACTACCCTCATTATCACAGAAAAAATTAAATCCACAGCCTCAGGATTATCTGCTCAAAATTTATAGAGCTGCATAGAGGAGGCTGTAAGCTAACTCGAGATGCACAGCGACAGACACTCTGAAGCTGAGGCCATACATGAGCTGCCAAGATCATTCAATACACTTCATACACAAAGGAATAAGGAAAACAACCCTGCTCTCCCAACAGGGTTCTGAATAAACCAAAGATAGACAATTGCTGAAAGACATGTCAAATATATGCTATGTGTAGGAGGGAAGAGGGCCACGTGTAGCAAATACATGCTTCAATAAACTTGAATTTTCAAGGAAGATTCCTTCTATCAAGCTTGAAAACATAAAAATCCTACAGAGAAGCCTTTGAATACAAACATTTATTTTGAGTAAACAGTCTCAAGATACCTTATCTGAGAATAAACAAGAAATAAGCAACATGTACAGTTCACGGTCAGTTCTGAACAACTGAAATGCATGCTTGAATGTTGACAATAAAGGAGCATTTTGCAGAGAAAAATGGTTGCACATCTGAAGAAAAATAGCAGTACTATTTCAACAGCTTGCTGTAGTCTGGAGTTTGGATTGCTAAGCAACCAGCACATCATGTAGAGTACAAAGTAAAATTGCAAGGAAGACGACAGAATAAAAAAAGCATCCTACTTGGCTGCCCAAATACCATCTTTGAAAAAAACAAAAATTAACAAAATTTTAGCACACGTGTCTTTCATCGCTTAACTTTAAATGCACGTTCCCAAGAGAGAACTGAAAGAATCATAGAATGGTTAAGGTTGGAAGGAGACCTCAAGGATCATCTAGTTCCAATCCCCTGCCATAGGCAGGGACACCTCCCACTAGTACAGGTTACTCAAGGCCTCGTC